>VCCN01006196.1:3648858-3666415 GCA_006491835.1 Architeuthis dux
ATATATATATATATATATATATACTTGTTTCTATGTTTATTCATATATATATGTGTGTGCGTGTGTTTATATATGTAATTATATACATTTAATTTATTCTGTTTATATTTGTTTGCCTGGGGAAAAAGTAATCAATACTTAATGGTCATGTAGTGAATTTTCTCAAAGTATGGATCGCAACCTTTCAGGTGAGTCAAAAATGCCAGAATTGACCTTTTTTGAAAATGCCAAAATTGACCTGATGCCAAGTTACCCTTGTACACAAATTTGCAGTCTTTAAAGTGTAGCCGTCTCCAATAGGTTTGAAAATGCCAAAATTGACCTGACTCCAAATTGATCTTTAGAGGTCACCTGTCCTATGTTCATCCTGGGGTCAAGTTATCTTTATATACATGAATGTTCAGCTTGTAGGATGCAACTGTTTAGGAGTCCATAAAAAATAGAAACAAACATTCTTCATCTTTATAGTATTAGATATTATGAATTATTTACTATATTTAAAGACATACACATATTTTCTTTTTTTCTTCCTCTATTTTATGCTTTTCTCTTTTCTCTTCCTCTCCCTCTTTTATGCTCAATAACTACAGATCCACCCCCCCCCATCCATCCATTCTCCCTTTTTCATTCTGGCTTTTTTTTTCCGGTTCTGATGACTAAATCTTTCACTCTCTCTCATGACAAAATTGTCTATAGTTCAGACCAACGTTCAACCTCTTCCTATCTATCACTCTGCAGAATATTAGTAGAAGGCTGTCAGTAGTTAAAACTTTTTTTTCTTTGTCACAAATCCCATGCCATGCTCCTCTGCGTTTAGCAAAAAGTGATGGATTGTATTTTTCTCTCAAGGGTTCATGATTATATATTTCTCAACAATCTTTATGAATCCGTGTACAAACCGTATTTGACGGAATATAAGAACCCCTTTTCTCTTTCATAAAACATGGCTCAAATGATAGCCGTAATCTTCATTGTCCAGCCCAAAATTGGTGAGAACTTGCGAAGAAGTTAAAAAACTGATTGATGAATAAGAGGTAATCAGGGAAATGTGTTTTTTCTTAATATTACCCATTCTTTTATACAATAAAATGTTTTAATGTGACGAAAAGATCACATGGGCATAGCGATAAAGAGGTGAAAACCCGGAGGAGGGAGAGAGATCTGGACTAACTGTCCCGGGCCGCGCCACCCCCTCCACAGGGGGCACAGTTAGTCGAACTCATTGCACTGCTTTTTGATGTGAAGTGTAAAAATATAGATAGATAGCCGTAATCTTCATTATCTTCATTAAACAGGAGTCAGAGATATAAAAACCATTAGAAAACTCGAATGACAATGAGCTGGTCATGTTGCAGCCGGTTGTAAGACCTCTGGTAGCTCGGTTGGTAAGAGCAGTGCTGTATATAGGCAGCTTCTCAACGCAAAATTCGAGCCTTGTCTAGAGCTTATTCTTTATTCGCGATCTGCGCTTTACTCACTGTCACAGACTGACAATCTGAATGGGGTTGTGATAAAAAAGAAATATGTAAAAATTTAAGATGAAAGAAAATACTAGTCAAGAATTACCCCATTAACTGAGGAAGGTGGTGAAAAGTAATAGTTATTCATTGCAAGATGAAAGCCTTTGTCCATTGCAAGATAATCCATTACAAGATAAAAGCCCTGACTCATAGATAGAACTGAGTTGCCATCAATCACAATGAAACAGAAATTTTATTGAGTTAACCATAGAACCGCAATGATGGAAATTCTTGTCATTCGTAGGTAATCTTGTGAATGGTCTGTTATGGAACTGAAACATGGAACCTAACCAAAAGATTGGCTCTCAAATTGAAAACCATGCAATTTGCACAGGAGAGAATCGTGCTCAACGTCACATGGAGAGATCACAAGACAGCACATTATATTAGCAAACAAACAGGAGTCAGAGATATAAAAACCATTAGAAAACTCGAATGACAATGGGCTGGTCATGTTGCAAGAATGTCAGACAATAGCTGGATATCACGCCTGGATATACAACAACAAAAATCATATGCAAAACTGTGGCCAGCAAAAAATAAGATGGCGTGACGAACTAGACAAGTTCAGAAAGTATTGACACCACGATGCCTATGATAGAGAGGTCTGGTGAATCTTGTGGAAGGTCTATGTCCAACAGCGGACGCTAAAAGGCTGGTGATGAACACTGTAAATCTAACACCAGGCAACCATTGATATGTAGAGTCAAGCAACTTGTAAAACAAGGCAACATGCTACCTTTAATTCACAGTCATTGCAATTGCTTGGCTCCTAACAACATCTGTTTGCTTTTTCCTTCTTAGTTCTTTATTTGATCAATCTAAGTTCTGTCATGAAGGTGTCTGTGGTGAAGACCTCTACTAAAAGCATCTTCTCTAAATAACACTGCTTTTACATTCCTCTCCTTTTATGTACTATTATCTTCTATTGGGTTTGCTGTAAAGTTTTTGTTTTTGTCATTAAATGGCATCAGATGTGTTTAGCTTAAACCATTGACAAACTGGGCCTAAAATTTCTACTGGGAAAACGCGTAAAAGGGCTCACCTAATCCTAAAATTTAGCAAAGGAATCAAATAAAAGCAATAGTTTTAAGTAGGTAAATTCTACATTTCTTAGATGTTTTATTTATCAATGTTAAATAATGTAGATACTATACGAATCAAAATCTTCATCATGAAACAAACAATCCGAGTATATATTTTATAAAGCACAAATCACCTCGACAGCAAGCAATCTAGATAACTGTCAAGTTTTTCCAAAACGGTTGTTACAAATGATAAAACACACTTCAGTAAGCAAGAAAAATTGCGAAATAAATCTTTTTCTGAATGAACAATGAATATTTTACCATCAAAGAAGGGCCCAACTTAAAGGTGACCACCGGTTGATTTCCCAGTATCCTGGTGGGCCAGTCCGCCACTGGTTTTAACTAACAATTCAAAAAGATAACTTTTGATTGTATTTTGATAGCTGTCATATCAGTGTGTATTTTTGTTGCATTCACATATTTTTTAAATTCAAACTTATTCATTGATCACCCCAACATGGCATGCCAAGAGACATTGGTCACGCGATGGTTTCTATTGAGTGACTAATCAGACTTGTTATTGATTTAACGATTCCATCTATTTAAATCGATTTTGCATTTTAAATCTTTTTATTTGTAATGCATTTTTGACAAATGGTTGTCAGTTTCTGCTTGTCAGTCTTTATTCAGAGGCCAAAGTAAAGATGCCAGATAAGTATTTGGGTTTTCTGTTACGTGAGAAATGTTTTTCCATGATTGTTAGACACCGTCAACCAAACCTGTCAACATAGGTTTCTTCAGTTTTTAAGTTGGTCTGGCTGGCTAGATATTTATGAATGTATAGTGCATACAGGCCGCACTAATGGAGCTAGAGGGCTGAAAATTTAAACATTTGATGCAAAACATGGAAATTAACAAACTGAAAACCAACTCAGAATAGCACAGAGAGCCATGGAAAGAGCAATGCTAGAGATAACTCTAAGTGATAGAAAAAGATCAACATGGATCAGACTAGAGTGAAAGATATTATACAAATAATTAAACAGCAAAAATGGAGATGGGCTGGTCACCTAGCAAGAAGAAATGACAATAGATGGGGGGGAAAGACTAGCCGATTGGTGCCCATGAGTCAGTAAATGCAGTAGGAAAAAGCCAGACACAAGATAGAAGGACGAGATAAAAAAGTTTGCCGGTAAGACGTGGCAGATCTTAGCACAAGATAGGTTGTCATGGAAGGAGATGGGAAAGGCCTTTGTCCAGCAGTGGACTTATAACGGCTGATGATGATGTCTAGAAAAAAATATTTGTTCCTCACCAAAATAGGCTTTTATGTGTAATTGGACCCTTAGTTTGTGTCTGGCAGCATTCACTCTTGTTTTTTTTGAAAATTCAGAGTTATTTAGTGATCAACATAGCCAGCTTAAACACTGAAGAAATCTATGTTTATATGTATCACGCTCACAGGCCGCACCAATGGAGCTAGAAGGTTGAAAATTTCAACATTTACTCTTTATTATGTACAGGAAAAAAAATAGTTTTTGTTTTTTAAATTCCCCCTCTAAATCCTTTTTTTAGTAGTGGCTTCAATTTGCAATGTAAGTTTAAGCTAAATTCATGCTTGTTTTAAAAAAAATCTTTTAGTGCCCCCCAAAAGGTGAGAGAAGTAACTTATTCATTGATCACCCACTTTTCTAATTTTTTTAATTGATTACCTCCAACAGTTGCATGCTGCCGAAAGACATTGGTCACAGGAATGTTTCTATTGAGTGACTAACCAAACCTGTTTGTTTTTTTTAAAGAAAATCCTGTAATTTTCTTACACATCTTTTTTGATTAAACACAACCACCCTTCTATACGCTTCCAGAATATATTGTCTTCTGCATCAAATTGGAGGAAATCTATATTTTTCATCAACAACTTTTATAGTTTTGTGCATAATCTTTTGAGATTGTCACAGCAGTGAAATATCTATCAGTTGAGAAAAAATATCTATGCCCCATATAATGATAATAATAATATTAAATAATAGATAAAAACTCTGTATCGATTTCTTTTGTGCCTGCAGGATTATAATTCATCAAAAAAGGGTATTGATATACTTGACGTTCTCTTCTTTTACATTGTGCCAAAATTGATTTTTCCCTGATGGCATCATTTTTGTCAGTTGCTGGTACATCTACCGAGGAGAATGAATTCTTTGTTTGTTTATTCCCTTGTAGCCATATCATACAGAAAACTTTTATCATCAACAAAGTTAAGTAAAATTTAGCCTAATCAGAACTAAAATGGGAGCATCTTATCCTATTCAGGGAAGGGTCATCAGTATATAAGATGGACATTTAATTTTTAAAAAAAGCACAATGCAAATATTACACTGCATCCTCTCTGTTGGCTGTAAACTCTTAAATTCATACAATATTACATTGCATCCAATGCACTGGTTTTATGACTAGGGGGCTGTCTGCGAAAGCTTGATATGGACAGTTTTGGGGAGTAGATGTGTTGCCATAAACGGTAGTCCTTTAAATACATTTATAAACCATTCGTCTTATAGTTTGGCATATATGGTATTTAAACTATTGCAGTAAATCCATACTAAGAAACTAGAATGTCAATTTCAAGGGAAATAACTTCTGATTAAAATCTACTCCCTTTGACTAAATTTTTAAATTTTTTTTATTCAATTCATAGAAGATTTCCACTTTTTTATGCTACTCATTGAAGAATTCCACCGTCAATTGCAAGCGGCTTATGAATTTAAGAGTCAAATTAAGAACTATTTCTGTTTGTATTTTCTATAGTTTTTAGAAGGGTCATTAATATTTGAATGGTTCTTCGGCTGATTGAACTCCTTCTTGTTGTTTGTATTGATATCAAAATGTTGATTAAATGCATTAGCCAGACAAGTGCGGAGTTCAACTCGATGTGGCTTCCGCTTCTCAACAGACCTAAACCCGACAAGACAAAGACACAGAGACAACCAACCTGAAGCATGGCTTAGGGAATTATAAGATTATGTATGAAATGTTGTTTTTTGAACAAGTAAGATGAATGATGATATAATCCAGGGGTTGGCAAACCTTTTTAGCGTCAGGCTGGATTAGAAATGTTTTTATGTCTTGCGGACCAAGATAAATAAAAAATAAAATAATGATCATACAAGGTTATAGAAATTGCTTGATTTTTGTAAGGATTATTATGACAGATCTTAACAGATTTAAAATGCAACAAAAGACGTACTCACAGATTCAATTCATTTATACATATTTACAACAACAGGACTTTGACACGTGCATGTGTCTCCTCTCTTTAAACCAATATGTCTTCCCCAGCTACGAAGATATAAACAGTGGAGCATTACCGGAAGTCGATAAGCACTCTGCTGCCTAAGGGGAATAACTCATTACAGACAATGAGAATACTTAGTTAACATTTTTTATTTACTTTAATATTTTTTATTTTAGGTGTATATAATGTAATGTTTATATATGTATGTATTAATGTCTATATCTGTATGTATTAATGTCTATATATGTATGTATTAATGTTTACGATTAATAATGAATAAACACACTGAAGCAAGATCCCAGCAGCCCCCATTCCGTTTCCGGTCCCAAAAATGTGGGCCGGAAGTAGGAACAGGGAAGGCTATCATTCTTCACGGGCAATCGCCCTGTAAACACATGTCTTTGTTCCGTTTCTCCACTTCTTTTCTTAAACACAGCTAAATACAGTTATGAACCAAAGGTGTTCAATCTAAATACAGCTAAACAGAAAGAGCAACAAGCAACAAAGGCACTAATATCAGACAACATTACATATACCTACATAAACTTCCATGTACTATCAATTAATGAGAACTATAGAATTCTCTTTTTTGGGGACAAAATATTGTCGAATTGTGGTTCAAATTTTGTGTATATTAATAGAACTGCAGGAACGCGTAGTGTTAACACATTTTTAGCAATAAAACATTGATTCGTTTGAGTCCACTGCTGCAAATGAGACTTTTGTTCTATTTTTCAATACTGAATGTTATTGTTCACAAAGCCAAAAAGATAGGGAAACAAAGAATTTTTTAACTGAGTTCGGTATTTCTGAGATGAGGTGTTGTTGGGACGGTGGCCTAGATAGCTAAAGCGTTGGTTAAAAAGCGTCTGACTGTTGAGTCATCTGTAGGTTGTGGGTTCAATCCCAGGCAGGAGCACCACAACTGAAAAATTAACCACGAAATAATTTCTAGGACATGGATAGTGGAATGAGGACAGTATACCCCCGTGGATCAAATAAAGGGTTCAGTTCAATAGTTCCGGTAAGTTACCGACAAAACTTGACACCTGAAGAAGGCCGGAGAGTACATCGGCCGAAACGTTGTGGAAATGACAACCAAGATGAGGATCTCAGTCCAAACAATAGTATCAGTAAAGAATTTTTTATCACTTTTTCAATGAAGTTGACAGGATAAAATGAGGATGTGGACCAGATTTTGGATCTGATAGACCTAGGTGGTTTAATGTTTACAAGAAAAAACCTGCACGGTACGTGATGAACGTCTTGATCAGGCATTGTGAATGTGACAGTCACACAGCACACTCAACGATGTCTCACTAAGCCTCCAGGTGGAGTTACTCAGTTGACAGTGTGACACCATTGAGTGAGATTGCGCGCAGTGTGAAAGTCACATTCACAATGCCTGAGCGAGTTGTTCAACATGTACTATACAGCTGTTTTTTGCAAAACATTGCATCACCCAGGTCCACTGTGATAAATAAGTTTATTATTACTGTATATGCCAGTATATAAGATGGACATTTAATCTATGAAAAAAGAACAATGCAAATATTACACAGCATCCAATGCACTGGCTTTATAGTTTGGCATATATGGTATTTAAACTACTGCGGTAAATCTATTCTGTTAACTCTTAAATTCATACTAAGAAACTAGAATGTCAGTTTCAAGGGAAATAACTTCTGATTAAAATTATCTCCCTTTGACTGATTTTTAAAAATTTTTTTTATTCAATTCAATTCATAGAAGTTTTCCACTATTCTTTATGCTATTCATTGAAGAGTTCCACTGTCAATTGCAAGCAGCTTATGAATTTAAGAGTCAAATTAACTATTTCTATTTGTATTTTCTATAGTTTTGAGAAGGGTCATTAATATTCGAATGGTTCTTCGGCCGATTGAACTCCTTCAGGTTGTTTGTGTTGACATCAAAATGCCAGACAAGTGTGGAGTTCCATCCGATGTGGCTTCTGCTTCTCAACAGACCTAAACCCGACAAGACAAAGATACACAAGCCCTGCGCTATAAGGGTTACCCCCTTTAAAAATAAAAAACTTCTATTTACCGCTTCACACTCGGATTTTACACCTGATGAAGGCCGAAGTATGAATCGGTCGAAACGTGTTTATAACACAAATAACAAGGAGGAGTTCAATCGTCTGAAGAACCATATTTCTATTTGTTTGTATAATTATAACTTAGCAGTTTCCGGAACGGTTTTTAAATTTCAGTCCTTGAAAATTGTCTGCTTCCACTCTGGCAAATGTTTTTGATTCATATCTCAACATTGGCTGCCAACTTCCAGATCTTGATTGGTCCTTAAGCATTATCATCTTGGCAAATATCCAGTCTTCTTGCAAAGTCCTCTACTTTCTTGTTGGTGGAAAAAGAGACTACTTTCTCTTTATCAGTGATTACCTCATATCCTCTGGTCACTGATGCTGTCTACCATCAATATTTATTTCACCTTACAGTTTCAATTAAAGTTAGCCAGAAACTTTTACTGACTGTTTCAGAGTTTGGTGAACAACATTTCCATGGGGGAATTCTTCTTCTCTTTGATATGCTTTAGTCTCGTAGTTCCTTCTCTACATAAAAATTAAATAAACCTCTCTCGGTAATCTGCTCGGATAGTATAATGGTTAGCATGTTTGCCTGGGTGGAGGAGCTATCCCTTTGATGGACTTTTATCCTGCCAAGGTCATACAAACTTGTCAGAATAAAGTCCTGGTCTCGACCAGATTTGAAACTTGTAACGATCACTAAGTTGACGCATGCAACAGAAACTGGGAACTGTTCATAGGGGCCAATGAAGTCTTCGGCTACCATATGGAAACAAGAAAGGTAATGATTGCCAATATGGTTGTTATGATGTGCGCTTGTATTTACAATTTGTATACTTTTTTTCACACTAAAATAAATGTTCTAAACTAATGGTCTATACCTACGTGTTCAAGCTCAGGTAAAAAGTCAGGATTTCACATACTGATTTTCAAAGCAGGCAGGCTCTCCACACTTGAAAGACTGGTGCAACACAATCTTCCTGCCCTCTTCCATGATGAAGTTAAGTTTTGCAGTTCTTCGGCTGCTTCTGGTCGAGAAAGCAAAAAAGTAGGCTTAAAGATGAACAGAACAAAGACAAAAATAATGTTCAACGTTAAAGTACCCAAAAAGGTCATACAGATAGGAGAGGCTCTAGAAGAGGTTGATGAATGCATCTATCTAGGACAGGTAATACAACTAGAGAAAGATCATGACTGCAAAATAAAATGATGCATAACGATAGGTTGGAAAGCATTTGGTATGAATAGAGACATTCTGAAGAGCACCTTACCAATGTGCCTAAAGCGTAAAGTATACAACAGTTGCATAATACCAGCCATGACATACGGATGCGAAACATGGAAATTAACAAAACGAGTTGAAAACCAACTTAAAATAGCACAGAGAGCCATGGAAAGAGCAATGCTAGGGATAACTCTAAGAGATAGAAAAAGATCAACATGGATCAGAGAGAAGACCAGAGTGAAAGATATTATACAAATAATTAAGCAGCAAAAATGGAGATGGGCTGGTCACCTAGCAAGAAGAAATAACAATAGATAAGGGAAAAGACTAACCGACTGGTGCCCATGGGACAGTAAACACAGTAGGAAGAGACCAGACACAAGATGGGGGGACGAGATAGAAAAGTTTGCCAGTAAGACGTGGCAGAGGTTAGCACAAGATAGGTTGTCATGGAAAGAAATGGGAAAGGCCTTTGTCCAGCAGTGGACTTATAACGGCTGATGATGATGATGATGATGATGCTTCTACAAGCTGATCAGAGAAGTTTAAAGAATGAGAAGTCCCAAGATTAAAAAAACAATGTCTGATTAGTCACTCAATAGAAACCATCAAATGACCAATGTCTTTTGGCTGCATGCCATGTTAGTGATGATCAATTAAAAAATTACTTCTCTCACCTTTTGTTGGGCTGTGATCACTAAAAAAAAAATTTGAAAAAACAACCCAAAAACGCTTTTTTTTCCTAGACATAATGAGTAAATGTTTAACTTTTCAGCCCTCTAGCTACATTGGTGGTTTCTAACAATCATGGGAAAACATTTCTCATGTAAAAGAAAACCCTGCATGTAAGCGTGATACATGCATACATAGCCAGCCAGCCAGTCAGCCAGACCAACTTAAAAACTGAAGAAACCGATGTTGATAGTTTTGGTTGATGGTTTCTAATATGGTAGTTAAAAGATGATAGTTATAACAGTTAGTTATGGTCATAAGACACAAAGAAAGGAAAATCTGAATTACAAAATATGTGTAAATGGTGTTATTCTTTAGATGATCCACATGGATGTTGATGTTCCTTGACACCAGTTACTCTTGAAAATAGAAGAAATGATTTTGCTTTTTTGTTAAAAACTGTTGAATACAAAGCAGAATTTGAAGTTTTTATGTATTTGTTGGATACATTCTACCAATGATATCATAGGTTACATAAATAGCTAGTATTAAGTTATTTTACATTGCATTTCTATAGGAAAATCAATTATCATCATCAGTCTTTTAACGTCCGTCATAGACCATCCTAAAACTTTGCCAGACCTCTTTATTATCGGTGTTGCAGAGCCAATACTTTCAGATATTGTCTAGTTTTCATGCCATCTTATTTTTTGCCGGCCACAGTTTTGCATATGATCTCTGGGGATCCAAGTTGTGAGTCATCATGTCCAGCAGTTGTCTTACATTCTTGCAACATGACCAGCCCATTGCCATTTGAGTTTTCTAATGGTTCCAATGATATCTCTGACTCCTGTCTGCTCTCTCCATGTGATTTTAAGCATGACTCTCTCTTGTGCATGTTGCATGGTTCTTAGTTAGAGAGCCAATCTTTTGGTTTGGTTCCATCTTTCAGCTCCATAGGGAGGATGCATTGGTTGTAGACCCTTCTTTTCAAAACTAATGGGGTTTTCTTGTTATTGAAGGTTGAGCTTGCTCTACTAGAATGATTCTCCGCTTGATTTCTTCTTCTTTTGAGGATTTGCAGATAATAAAATAATTTGCAATGAATTTCTATATACAAGGTTTGATCAAAAAATACCTGGACTACCCCATTAAATCTTTATTGAAAAAACATTTAATCTAAATTGAGATTGTCCCCTTCAAAAGAGTCCCCTGCAGCAGCTACACATTTCTGTCAATGTCTTTTCAACTACTGGAAGAACTCATTGTAGTAATTTTTAATAATCACATCTGTAAATTTCTTTTTATCTCTTCAATGCTTTCAAAATGGCATCCTTTTAATGTGTTTTTTAGTTTTGGAAATAAAAAGAAGTTACATGGGGCCTAGCCAGGTGAGTTTGGTGGGTGGGGAATGAAGGGAGACTTTGTTTTTTGCTAAAAACTGTTGAACCCAACAGGCAGATTTTTCTGCACTAGCCACTCTGTTTTCTTTCTGGTCTTTGCAGCAACATGTCTCATGTGCAAATCCTTGGTTAAAATGTCTTGACAATAACCATAAGATATTCCTACATCTTCTGCAACAGTCTGATGCCAATTAGCAGAAATAATTATTCAAACTTTGCTAACATTTTGTCGGTTTTGGAAGATGAAGGCCTGCCGGTTCTTTTGTCATCTTTGACTGAAGTTCTGACTTCTTTAATCACTGTTTTCAAAAGTGGAATAAACACTGGGATAAGTGTGTGGTCCAAAGTGAAGCACTTTGAAGGGGACTAATACGCCATTACCCTAGGTAGGCTTTTTTTTCTTTTTTCCCCCTTAATATTAAATGACTGGACCTCAGTGTTAAGTAAGTATTTTGAGTTATTCCCCTTAGGCAGGAGAGTTCTTATCAACTTCTGGTAGAGGGTGCTGTTTTACGTTCTGGTAAACAAGCAGCCATATTGTTATTATTGTTAGTACTAGATCAGAGAGCTCGGGAACACACGTGTATGTCATTGACCGCAGTCATTGTTTGAATAAAGGATCTGTGAGTACATCAGTTTGCATTTTTAATCTGTTAATATCTGTCAACCTCATATTTGTTGAACAAATCCTACCCATGATATTAAGAGTGACATAAACAGCTAGTGTAGTCTCATAAACCAATTTTTTTTCTAGAAGTAAATAAAAAGTCAGAAAGTTTGTCCCAATTACCTTTAATTATTTCCTTGCGAAGATCCGATTATTAGATTCAGAATTTGTCATGAATTCCTCTCATAAGAGAGTGTATTAGTTTCCTCAAGTCTTAGCATAAAACATTCACCAATTTGTAATGCTAAATTGATGGAAATAATTGTTGATTGAATAATGTATTGCTTACTGAAAGCATTCATTATTCATGTTTCTGTTAGCAATTCGTTGACTACTTTTTTCAATTTTTCTCATATAAAATTCTCTAATTCGGATTATCTTTGCAGACATTTTCAAAGGTTTCATGGAGTAAATGTGTTAAGATAATATTGTAATGTTGTTTATTAATGTGTTAACACATTTTATCACTGAGTTCTTTTTAGTTTTTTAGTGAAGATTTAGGCTAAATACATAAATGAAATTACTGCATTGAAAAAATAAGTTTTCCAAGATAATTTCATTTTCAGGCTTGCTTATTTTAATTTTGTTTCTATCATGTGAATTTTGCTTATTTTTACACATACTGAAAGTTTCTAGAAAACTATTCACAAATATTTATTCATATTCTATATTCATTTATATCAAACAAATTATTACCTAAAGACCAAGTCAGAGAATTGGTTCAAATTGACGTTCTGAAAGTGTTGGAGCAATGTGTGAAAATATTGATTATGTGAAGATAATTATTAAAAATTTAATTAAAAAATTAAGTTGATATTTTCTATCAAATATCAACTTTTAATTAATTTTGACTTTCTTTCATTTAACTTATTCAGGATAATCTGTTAAGGTGACTAATGTCTGAATATTCCATATTTTGAAGAATCAAAATCATGATGGGATACATTTGTCCAATAAGATATTTATTCTGGGCCAAAACAGATCAATGTTTCTTGATAATTACTGCATAGCCATCTTTCTTCTGAGATAACCTCTTGGGGTTTCTAGTGCAACATGAGTGAATGGCAGCTCAATCCCAGTTGGATATGTCTCTTCCACTGTCTACTGCTGCTATCTCTGTGGACCCAGTTGCCTGTCTCAGCTGCCCAAATAAATAGCTCTCTGCTTTCCTTTGTCTTGTCAGGCTCACTTAAATTTAAATTTCCCATTCTTGCGTTCTACTTTAGCCTTATCGGCCGCTTGAGATTCCAGCTTTATCGACCACTTCAGATTCCAGGATTATCCGATGTCATGCAGTGTCCTGTTATTCAATATTGAACCTCAGACTTTGATCTGATGAGTTGGTTGCTTTATAGTTATTTTATCAAAGGCAGTGACAATTGTTTTTTTCTTTTTTCTTTCTTGAAACTTTTCTCTCCCCTTCCAATTAGGTTGCTTAATACACTGTCAACATATCAGGCCATACATTACCAATTCCTCTTTGACTTTAAATGTGATTTTTACACTTATATCCAAATAAAGAGAGCTGATACTAATACATGACTCAAATTGAATGGGAGGAAATAGAAAAATGTTTTCAAAGCAGAAAAAAACAGGTCTGTTTTGTCATTCAATAGAAACCGTCATGTGGCCAATGTCTTTGGCAGTATGTTGGGGTGATCAATTAAAAAATTTGAAAGGGGGTGATCTATGAATAAATTACATCTCTAGCCTTTTGTTGTGCAGTGATCACTAAAAAAACATCTTTTCTAAAAACAAGCATGAATGCTGCCGGACAGAAACCAATTTAGCATAAACTCGCATTGCAAATTGAACCCTCCACACACACACACACACACACACACACACACACACACACACACACACACTAAAAACCTATTTAGGAGGGAATTTACAAAACTATGTGAGTGTTGCCGACATAAACTAAGGGTCTAATTTAGCATAAACTTACATTGCAAATTGAATCCCCCCCCCCGACTAAAAACCTATTTAAAATAAAACTAATAAGGAGTAAATGTTTAAATTTCAGCCCTCTAGCTCCATCGGTGCGGCATGTACGCGCGATACTTACATAGCCAGACTTGAAAACTGAAGAAACCTATGTTGACAGTTTTGGTGGACAGTTTCTAACAAACATTTTTTAGATGGTCAGTCTCGTATAGGTATTTCCCACACTTAGTTTAGTCAGTCCCAAGATCACAATAAGGACTGAACTCACTACTGTAGTAACAATCTGCATGACTAGCTCACTAACCACAGCACCATGGCCGGGCACACCTATTTACTAAGCTTAGATTAGTCCAACACAACGCTACAAGTGTGAGGCACCCAAAGAGGATTGAACTCACCACAGTAGCAATAGCTTACTAATCACCCTTGGTAAAGCACCCCTAATTGATATTAGTTTAGCTTTGCCACAAAGCCATAAATATGGGGTACCCAATGAGGATTGAACTCAGACCCATTTCTACTTGAAGGAACATTATGTGGGATTCTGATTAGGAAAATTGACACACAGTCACATGACTGCACCAGAATGTACAGTAGATGTCATGTAGTACAGTTCATGGGTTAAAATCAAGAATAAAATATAATATTATATTAGAGACTGTGCAGATCAATTAAATTGTATGTGACACCAGTGTCACAGTGGGTTCTTATAGGTTAATGTAGTAATTGTCAGTGTTACTAGCTTGCTAACCAATACTAAATGACAAGACACTTGTATACTAAACTTAGATTAGTCAGAGACAAGGCTACAATTATGGGTTACCCAATGAGGATCTAACTCACTATGATAGTAATTGCTCCTATTTTTTTACCGTTTTTTACGTATAATTAAAAATGGATTAAAATGCAATAGTAGTATGTAACATTATTAATCACCACTACCAAAGGTTTAGGTTATTCATGTGTTCACACATTCATATGTATTTATGTATGTATGTATGTATCTATCTATGTAGCCGGACTTTTCCCAGCCCTAACCGTTCATAGTAGAAACTTGAAATTTTGTACATACACTCCCCTTAATGAGTAGGGAAAATATTTTTTTTTGTTTTTTGAAAATTCCCCTCCAATTCAATTTTCAATATAAGCTTATGCTAAATTGGTCTCTAGTTCGTGCCTGCTTGTTTTTTGAAAATTCAGATATTTTTTAGTGATCACAGCCCAACTTTTTAATTGATTATCCCCAACACAGCATATATGGGTGGCAGTAATTCATAATTTCCCTTGGAATACTAGTCTTGATTTATTTGTTATTACGACCATTAAAAGCTTTAGTAGCTCAATGGGTAGAGCAGTTGTCGTACGTACATAGGCAGGCTTCCCAAGGCAAAAGGGATGCGAGTTTGAGTCTCGCCTACTCAGTGCCATAGAATGACAGTCTGAGTAGTTGCAATAAGAAGCAACTAGATTAAGATGAAAGAAAATACTAGTCAAATAATTAATAATGGTTAAAATTGATATTTGAATGATTTTAGAGGAAAATGTTTCCTGTATTTTCTACAATTTGATTTTTTCCACAAATATTATGCTTCTCAATTATTTTATGCAAAACTTGTAGACAGTTGAATATTTCTGAGTAAGAAAAAAAATGTTGGCATTGAACCAGAATATCTGTCCCTTAGGCATCTCCTTGAAAATATGTGTCCCCTACCTCACTCCATCTCCAGCTCTCCTCATGTTCAAAAGTTTTACCAGAATTTTCCCTCCGGATAAAATGAACACTAGTTGAAGTAACTGCATTCTGCAAATTCATTGGGCAATACATTTTGATATTGCTGCATTTCACCCCCCCCCCTTTTTTTCAGGTCCCTTCTTTCTAGGAACAAACATTTTTAAACGTTTAAAATGGTCAGTTACAGACACTAAGTATTTATTCTTTAATTAATGGTCTCTACTTTTAACTGCTGAAAATTAACTTCTCATAAATCTTGGTTTATTACATTGTTATTTGGATTCAAACAATTATATTAAAAAATTAAATATTAAAATCATAACTGTGAAATAATAAGTGACACACTGACAACAGTTTATTATGACCCCTATAGCTAGCTCACATCTGCCAGGAGAAGGACACTCCTGTAAAACCTACGACCTAAGGACATTGCTGCTATCTGTGCCACTACAGTGGACTATACCATGCAAAACAACGGTTGGGGTCGGCCGCGCACATGTTGTACATCTTAAAACTCCATTGCGCAGACCACAGATTTTTCACATTCAGGCCCCGCCAACCTAGGACTCGAATAAAGACACGGAAAACCCGTTCCAAATCTCTGTTCGCGGAGCCAAGTCATTCATTATGAACTGATTTTCTTTACCACCTGGTTTTCCACTGGTAAACATAAAATGGCCGCTCCGTCCTTGGTCATATGTTCACCAGAATGTAAGGGCCATAACTCTGTACATAGAACATTTGTTATTAACAATAACATTCTATAATACAGTTACATAGGGTATTGAAGAATAGATTACTAGTTTAATATATTTAGTATATGATATTCTAGTCTGCTTTAAGATCATTCTATGAAATCAAATGTATAGCCTTTGTAATAATTAGGATATCAACAATGAGGAAACTTGGTTGTCCCTTCTACAAATACAATATAATTCTTTTGATTATTATACATATAATTCTGTGCAGAAAGCTTCAATTAATTTCTGACCACTGACAATCCCTCTTTTCCTGATTTTCACTTCATTTCTATAGTAATATCATTCCTATAATATCATTTATGATTCATTTCTATTGTAAAACACTGCTGCAAAACAATGAATACACAGCAGACTGGAACTGTCTGAGTGAAGTCACGGTCATTGCAGAGAATGTGAACACTTTCAAGACTAGCCTAGAGAGGGAATGGTCAAGCAGAGACAAATATTGCTACACCTTCTCCTACTAAATTATGTAACCCACGCTCATCATAAAAGATGAGGAGTTGGGAAACAATTGGTAGAAACCTACATTGGTCTAATTACTGCATTGTATCTATTGACTAATATAAGGTACATAAGAGCACATTTCTGTCAGTAATGCTTTCATTAATTCATGACCACTGACAATCTTTCTTCCTGATTTTCAATGCATTTCTAAAGTAAAATCATTAGCAATGCATTTACATTGTATATATAATAAACCTATACTGTCAGTAAGGCTTGCACTAATTCCTGACCACTGACAATCCTTTTCTTCCTGATTTTCAATGCCCAACATACAGATGAGTGTTGAAACTTATCAAACAAATTTCAGGTAACATAAACATAAAATTCATGCTTAATCATTAAGTTTTTCCTTTACAACCAGAAATATATTTTTTGTTCAAAAAAGGACTAAAGCTAAACAGTGGAGTAGCAGTAAAGTCAGTGGGAAGCAGTATGGAAAGGTGAAAGCTTTCCAAAGCATACCAAATTCAAGGGTGATCAATTAAAATATTGGAAAAAGGGGTGATCAATGAATACTCATATTTTGTTGGATCATTAAAAAGTGGAATTTTCAAAGAAAACAACCTCAGCCGGGCACAAACCTGGGACCAATTTAGCATAAACTTACATTGTAAATTGAACACCCAACCTATTTTTGGGAAGATTTTAAAAAAACAAAAATTTTTTTCTAGGGAAAATTTAAACATTTACTCCTTATTATTAAGGAGTAAATGTTTAAATTTTCAGCCCTCTAGCTCC
>VCCN01006196.1:3727847-3737847 GCA_006491835.1 Architeuthis dux
TAAATTAAATAAAAATATTACTTATTTTATTAAAAATCATTAATATAGCAATTTCTGACACCTAGACGTAACCAAAAACATCTAGAGTGGAACACTGCTCGCAAGTCAGTGTGTACATGTGAGTTTGTTTAAATAGGGTGAATGACATCAGCTTCAGGACAGCAAGGTCCATCCCACCTGCACAATGTAATGGTTAACAAACTTTATCTCTTTGTAATTATTTATTCATTTAGATATTGCATAGTGTAGCGAAATGCAGTGCACCACAGGTTAATGTGTGCATGGAGGCTGATATCTGACCTTGCGGTCACACACTGTGTGTACATGCGTAGAGATTAATGTTAACTTCTGTGGAATATGTGATAATGGAACAGCAGTCTGTGGTTGCCATATGGGATTGGGCTTGCCAACATTTGATCAGTCAAAGACAAGTTGTCTGGCGTCAGAAAATATTCAAAAACGTAATTAACTCTTCTCCAGAAATGGAATCATTCAGGATTCATTCAACAGAAATATTTGAGACAGGTCATTTTGAAATAATTAAAGAACAGACTCGCCATTAACTTCTACAGAGATGGAAGAGCAGACCCACCCAACTTTCTCCTTCCCTAGCAATCAGTAAATGTGAGAAAGTCATCCCACTCCTTTTACCAAAATGCTTAACCTGATAAATATTGGGTTGCCCAGCCAGTGAGGTCTTGCGGGGGATAGCCCTGAAAACAGTCCAGCCTTTTATCCTCATCCCGGGCAAGCCTCTTTGACTTCAACACCCCACTCCTACATCCCTCACATTGCATTAAGAAAATCAATTTAGTAGTGTTGTCTTTTAATGTGATAACCCAGTGATCTTTCAATTTGTCTACGTGAGAAGAAAAATAAACAAAAAAAAAGAATTACATTTTTCTCATAAAAACTGTGTTTTTTGCTATTCGTCTTCATGCAAACTGCACAACCCGGGTCCTCTATTTTCATTCACCACAAAAGTGTATCCAAAGAAATTTGTATAATACTACAATAGCAGTGATGTGCACAGACTTTCAGAAGAGCAGGGACTCAGTTGAAAAAAAGACACTCAAACATTTAGTGCAGCAAATCCCAACCTGGGGACAGTGGACCACTGGGGGTCCACAAAGGTTCTCTCCGCTATGCCTTGATGATAACTGTTAAGTAGTTTGAGTTATTCCCCTTAGGCAGGAGAGTTCTTATCCAGTTCCGGTAAGGTGGCGCTGTTTTACTTTCTGGTGAACAAGCAGCCATATTGTTATTGTTATTAGTAGATCAGAGAGCTCGAGAAGACACGTGTGTGATTCGTTGACCACGGTCATTGTATGAATAAAGGATCTGTAAGTATGTCTTTTGTTGCATTTTTAATCTGTTAATATCTGTCATTATACCAACCTTACAATAACTATGTAACTGCACCCAAATATACTAAATACACTTTAATACTACTACCATAAATTACAACATCATTATGTTCTACAGGCAGAACTAGTAGCTAAAAACCAAGTGCTAGTAACATGTCTTCTATTAAAATATTTTTTTTTAAATTTTGACTAAAAGGGCCCTTTTGATATGAAAAAGAAAAAGGGCAGGAGCTCAAGCCCCCCTGCCCTGTGCATGTTGCATAGAACTGATTTCTTAATACTCCCTTCATTCTTATTCATTATATAGTCAAAAGGATTATTCAATTTTTAGATATTCACTGCATCTGTTTCGATATTGGTTCAATTTATAATATATACATACATGTATACATAGACCTTTTTATATATTTATAGGCATATATACATAGGTTCAATCTCGTTATCATAAATGTTTACATAACTAAAACTAAGCAAGGACATATATTGTTTAACAACCAGTCAAAATAATTTTTTTTTTTTTTTACATTCACTGCATCTATTTCGATATAGGTACGATTTTGTTTTTAGTATTTATAAATCTAAAATTAAATATAAACATTATTATTATTAATTTTTTGCTACTATTTACCTTCATCTTAATTGTTTTTGCTTTTTTTATCGCAACTAAACTCAGGATGGTTTTCTTTCTGCTGTGAGTAAATAAATTAACAGTCTAGATCGGAATAAAGAATAAGTTCCAGGTGAGAATCGAACTCACAACCCACTAAACCACTGGAACTCTGTGGCAAGCGAGGGTCCAAATCAAACCCTTAAACTCATTATGTATCCCAATCTCTTCTGTTTATCTTTAAAATGAACATAATTTTGATGTAATGCTTCAATGTTTTACTTTGAATTCTATTGCTTTCTTAAGTTAATTTCAACTTCAACCCCATGAAATTATATAAGACAAGCATTCTAAAATGAATCAAAAGTTGGAAAAGTTACTTCTCTCGATGTTTGTTGGGAAAAGTTCAAATTTAAAAAGAAAACAAACATACACACTGCTGGACACAAACTAAGGGACCAATTTAGCATAAACTTACATTGAAAATTAAACCCCCATCTAAAAACCTATTATGGGGTAGAATTTAAAAAAAAAAAAATTTTCCCTACTCATTGAGGGGAGTGTGTGTGCAAAATTTCAAGTTTCTACTATGAACGGTTAGGGCTGGTAGAAGTCCCACCATAAATAGGTTTTTAGAGGGGTGTTCAATTTTATCTATCTATATATCTGGACTTCACCCAGCCCTAAATGTTCATAGTAGAAACTTAAAATTTTGTACACACACTCCCCTCAATGAGTAGAGAAAATGCTTTTTTAGGGTTTTTTTTTTAAATTCCCCTCCAAAATAGGGTTTTAGTGGGGGGTTCAATTTTCAATGTAAGCTTATCCTAAATTGGTCACTAGTTTATGCCTGCTTGTTTTTTGAAACTTCAGACATTTTTTAGTGATCACAGCCCAACCCTTTAATTGATCATCCCCAACACAGCATATATGGATGGCAGTGATTCATAATTTCCTTTGGAATGCTAGTTTTTATTATTATTAAGTAACCAAAATATTTTGAAGCCTTTGGAATGACACTGCTCTAGTGTGTTTAATTTTCTAAAACGTAAACGAAATTATCCCTGATAACTCCTTTTGCAATTTTTTAATCTTGTTTGTATCTTTATGTAGTCTAATTATTGCGGTGCCATTTTTTTTTTGTGTATGTTTTGGATGGTTTGTATGTAATTCTCGTGAACACCTTGTTCTCACATTGCGTTGAAGACTGCTGCGTGTTCTACTGAGTCAAATGCTTTCTCATAATCTACATAGGCCAAACAGAGGTTTGTTGCATTCTAAGGACATTTCGATTAGTTGATTTATTGCATGTAGGTGATCTATTGTTGAGTAGTCACTTCTGAAGCCGAAAACCAACTTAGAATCGTACAGAGAGCCATGGAAAGAGCAATGCTAGGGATAACTCTAAGAGATAGAAAAAGATCAACATGGATCAGAGAGAGGACTAGAGTGAAGGATATTATACAACTAATTAAGCAGCAAAAATGGAGATGGGCTGGTCACCTAGCAAGAAGAGATGATAATAGATGGAGGAAAAGACTAACCGATTGGTGCACATGGGACAGTAGGAAAAGACCAGACACAAGATGGAGGGATGAGATAGAAAAGATGTGGCAGAGGTTGGCACAATCTAGGTTATCATGGAAAGAGATGGAAAAGGCCTTTGTCCAGCAGTGCACTTATAACGGCTGATGATGATGATGATCCCTGATAAAACAACAACTATGACAGTTGTTAAAAAAAAACTCAATTCACTTTAAGAATGATATCTTTGTCTCTGCTTTTACTTTTGGCAAGAGATTCACTGGTCTTGAATTGTTTTTTATTGTCATTTATCCAAAAGGCAAAATCTATTTTCTTTTAATTTTTCAAGTCGACAAAAATCGGTTAAAAGTATTTGCAATTCTATTGAATATTCATCAAATCTTTGATAGTATTTGGATAAGATAATGTATTTATGTATGCCACACATTTCTGTCTGAAGTGAAGATAGAATTTGGAAAAATTATTGACTATTTTACTTCCTCTTGGGGGGTCTTGAACTAATATTCCAACCAAAATACCAATAACACTGTAAAATTAGTTTTTGATGAACAGGCTGGTGATCATTGTCTTCGTGGCAGGGTGTTGAAATACAACTTTTTTACCTCTACCAATTAAGTTGGAGAGTTATGTATTCAGTCGTGTCTTTCCATCTTTTTGTCTACATGATATCTCCAAAAGTATCCAATAGATTTCAATTAAATTTTTTAGAAGGGGTGGCAGTGGGGTAAGGAAGAGATGGTTAAATATTGGGGCGGATCCAGGAATTTTTTTTTTCATTGAGAGATATTTTTCCGTTTTTATTTTCTTACATTTATGTATATGCTCATATCTGTCCACATGATATCTCCAAAGGTTTTCAATGAATTTCAATGATATTCTGTGGAAGGATGGACAATAGGCTAATGGAGGAGGTGGTTGAATTTTGGGGTGGATCCATGTGAAATTACCTCCCCTAGGTCATAGTTAATATGTCCACACCACTTAATATCATCAAAATTTCAACTCCAAAAGTTCTCAATGAATTTCAATGGGATGGTGGACAATAGGCTAAGGAAGAAGTGATTCAATTTAGGGGTGGGTCCATGTACAATTACTTCCCCTGAAGGTGTTGGCAGAGGTATGTGCTCTCTGAGTGCTTTCTAGTTGTTGTTGTTGTTGTGGTGGTTGTTGATTGTTCCCGCTTTATTCAGATGCAGACTGGAGAGAGAATGAGAGTTTGAACAAGGGATGAGATTTCTTCTTCAGTCAAACAAGGAACCCATTTTGTCTGACCACCTCCAACCACAAGAAAGAGTAGCAGGACTTGCATGGAATCTTCTTTTTTCTGAATCCTGACTTCAGTGATCAAAATATTTTCTTGGTTTTCTATTAATTTTCACTATCTTTCAGCCAAATTCTGTATTCCATCATAAAAGAACAATTAGATACCGTCAACCAAAACTGTCACCAAAGGTTTTTTTTTTCTTCAGTTTTTAAGTTGGTCTGGCTGGCTGGCTGTGTATGTATCATGTGTACAGGCCACAACAATGCAGCTAGAGGGCCGAAAATTTAAACATTTACTCCTTATAATGCCAAAAACAAAATAAATTATTTTTTTTAAATTCCCCTTCTAAATAGGTTTTTAGTAGAGGGTTCAATTTGCTATGTAAGTTTTTGCTAAATTGCTCCCCTAGTTTGTGCATGGCACAATTAACACTTGTTTTTTGAAAATTCAGACTTTTTATAGTGATCACTGCCGAACAAATGATGAGAAGTGCTTTATTTTGGTTTTTATTAAGTGAATTCTTTGGGGAATCATTTTCTATCTTGTTGGAACTGCTGACCAAACAAGGAATTTTGCTTGGAGCTAAACAAGTGATAATCTAAAGGTGACAGGTCTGGAAAATATGCTACATGTAGAAAAACATTCCATCCGAGCTCCATGATAACACCACACATTTCTTGGTAATACCAGTAGGACCTCTTTTTTTGGAAACCATTGTAAGCAATAATGTAAGTAGAATAAATCCAGGGGTCATAAAGGAAATAAATAAGTAAATACTGTCTCCACCGAGAGTGTAAATAAAGATGGTGGAGTGAGAGTCAAGAAGCAGTGCTGTATCTGCTGCCTACCGGTCACTTCGCACATCAACAGGCAAGACAGCAATTTCAAATATTCCTGTGGCAGACAAAATATTCGCAATGAACAGATTTTGTCCAGTATTTCCGAAATCCAGTGATCAGAGGTCCGTTAAGAAGGTTTACAGTACTTATATATACCTATATTAAGTTGATGCAAAGGTTTCCAGCATATTTTTGACAAAATCTTTTATAAATTCATAGCATCATTATTCATTCATCACAGCATTTTCCCTGGCTTTCTACAGCCATACGCTATCTTTCAACTAAATTGTGTATTCCATTATAAAAGAATGAGAAATTTTTTGATATCTTAAACTTGTTGGAACTGCTGACCAAACAAGGAATGTTGCTTGGAGCTAAACAAGTGATAATCTGAAGGTGACCGGTCTGGAGAATATGCTACATGTAGAAGAACTTCCCATTCCAGCTCTATGATCATTTGCTGTGTTTCAATTGCAACATGAGAACGGGCTTTGTCAAGCGGTATATATACTAGTTGATTTCCTTGCCAATGAACCTCTTTCCCACTATTGCATTGTGCAGTAACACTTTGTCCACATTCCAACTATTCATAATAAAGAAGTCTCTAAATCTAAAAAGCAATAATAATATGAAGTAAAATTAGTAATAAAATAATAATAGTGAAAATGCTTAAAATTAGTAATAAAATAATTGTAATAATGAAAAGTGGACTGAGTGTTGCGATCAAAAGTATCAATAAAAAGATGGAATAAAACTAGTAATAAATTAATAGTAATAATGGAGAGTGTATCAACCCAGAGTGTTGTGATAAAAATCAACAATAATAAGATGGAATGAAACCAATAATAAAATAATAATTGTGAAAATGCCCCATCTAAAAGGACTTAAAATAAATACCAGAAAATACATTGTCTTTATTATGAGTTCTCATGACTTTTATAGTAAAAGAAAAAACTCAAAGAACTAATTGTCCTTTAAAAAGGAAAATATTTTGCTTTTTCACTACCAACTTTATTTATTAGTCTTTTTTGTTATTTACGCTAGAAAATTTGTTAAAAAAACATCAACTAAAATTGTCAGTTTTAAGTTGGGCTGGCTGGCTATCTATCTATGTATCACGTGTACAGGCTGCACCAAGGGAGCTAGAGGGGTGAAAATTTAAAGATTTACTCCTTATTATGTCTCCAGTCTATAGGTTTTTAGTGACGGGTTCAATTTTATCTTCAAGTTTATGCTAAATTGGTCCCTTTTTCTTTTGAAAATTCGGACCTTTTTAGTGATCACTGCCCCACAAAAGGCGAGAGAAGTAACTTATTCATTGATCACCCCTTTTTCCAATCTTTTTAATTGATCACCCCCAACACAGCATGACGTTTGTCACGTGACTAACCAAACCCATTTTATATTATTTCCTTTTGTCACTGTCCCAGCCATTTCTTTACAAGAATGTTCTTTATAAATGCCACCTCTCCATTTTCTTTTTTCATCTCACATTGTGAATTTGGAAAATAATTATCGATTAATAGCATTTTAGTTTTGTCGAATGCATAATTAATTCAGGAATAACTTTATGAATGTGTGAAATTGATTAAAGAAATCAATAAATTTATCAATTAAGGAAAATAAAAAGCACTTACAAATAATTGCCATTCGATACAAGTATCACAAGGATATTTCGTATTCAGGTTTTACTGAAGAATTCTGCATCTACTTTTGAGAATTCTCAAATATTTGATTCTGTTAATTGAAAGAATGTGTAAAAGAGAAAATTTGTAACTGTAGCGAAGAAGTCGACACATAAGTGTTTCACTTGGGCCAATTGCAAAAGAATTTTTACATCCGGGTGTGTGATACTCGTCTCGGTGATGCCTGTATGTTATGATCAGCTGGCATAACATCTGGGTACATGACTGATTCCAGTTCTGCTGGCTGCAGTAGTAGAACGATCGGTCTGCAATAATTGCGATGTTGTTGTTACGCTTATTCCTTGCGGATTGTGTTCCGGTGTTGTGGTCAGCACGTTCCTTGGGAATGTGTTGGAATTTTATATTTGGAGGCTTGGCCAACTTGAGTTGTCCCGATAGGAATTTTCTGAGTTGTCACGTTTGGAATAGCGACATTAGACTACAGAATGTTAATGGTGTTTGTTAAGAACCATCAACCAAAAGTGTCAACATCAACATAGGTTTCTTCAGTTTTTGGTCTGGCTGGCTTGCTATCTGGCTATGTATCTATGACACATACAGGCCACACCAATTTACTCTTTAATATATCTAGAAAAAAATCTGGCAGTGTTCACGTCTGTTTTTGAGTGACCACTGCCCAACAAAAAGCGAGAGAAGTAACTTATTCATTGATCACCTCTTTTTCCAATTTTTTAATTGATCACCCCCAAGATGTCATGCTGCCAAAAGACATTGGTCATGTGATGGTTTCTATTAAGCGTTTATATATTTTCCTAATTCCATTGTCTCGATATAGGTTTGCCCCTGCTATCTGAAAGAGCGTTCCTATAAAATATGTCTGTAAACCAAAAGGATGTAAACTGAAGAAGCAATTATCATTAATATATATTGGAAGAATTTTTGAGCATTCCCAGACTCCCAAAAATGGTGGTGATGATTGTATGTTAGGCTGGGTTGTTGGAGATTGGGTGGTGGGAAGTAAAGGAGTCTGGGGTGTAAAAGCCAAAAAGTGACATACGGCAAAAGTGGCTTTTTCACAAAGCGGGGGATACCTGTATTACCATCCAATGTTCTAATATCTATCAACTCCTAAAATCATAAAATGTATGACGGGAAATAACTCCTGATTGAAATTATCCCCCTTTGACCATTATGTGAATTTTAAAATCTTTTTTCTATTCAATTCACAGAAGAGTTCCATTATTTTCAATTCTATTCATTGGAGTGTTCCACTGACAATACAAGCAGTCCATGAATTTAAGAGTTGAAGTTGAGGCTGGTGTCTTTCCCAGCCAAGCTTTCTTGACAGCAGATATTTACATAGAAAATAGATAATTCTTGAGTAGATTAGAATAATGCAGCTGGACATCATTGATTCTCCTTTCATGTCAGCCATAGGGTTTCTGGTGCCACGCCCGGATTAGCCTATACGCATGATATGCCATGGCGTAGGGCCCAAGACATTGAGGGTGCCCACAAATAAATAGCAATGTAGAATAACTGTTATACAGATAGATATGTATGAGTATATATTTATAGAACAGTTTATGTTTGTACATACCATGTATGCTGGACTATAAGACAAATGGTTTACAAGGGTATTTGAAGGACTACCACTTGTTTCAATTCATCCAAGTCCTATAACTGTCCATATCAAGCTTCTGTAGACAGCACCTAGTCATAATTCTAGCACATTGGATGCAGTGTAATATTTGCATAGTTTGTTTTTTTAAAATTAAATGTCCATTTTGAATACTGGCATATATGATATATCTAAAATGTCTAGCTTTAGAAATGATTGATTTACTCCTATTGACTTCTGACCTGTTATGGTGAAAGGAATAATGGCCACCAATTAAAAGATTTCTTTTTCGTAACTTCTATTCAATGTCCAACTTTTATTCTGGTTTTGGTAATTTCATACTTCTATCCTCGATGAAGATATCCAGGTAACATTATAGTTAATCAATCGTACAATATTCTGTCTTCAATTTACTTTTATGGAATCATGTTGATCTCTCAGGAAGTGTGAGATAATGTAATGGTCATCAGTTCAGAAAATTGATATTGTTTAAAATTCTGAGATGAAGTACTGTCATTATTCCATTAATTATTTGAACTAGTATCCTTATATTTGTTGTTTTGGTCATGAGACTCCTTGGCTTTCCTCAGTATTGTCTGAAATTCTAAGATGAAGTATTGTCTTTATTCCAGGAATTATTCAAACTAGTATCCTTATATTTGTTGTTCTGATCACTGTTTTGGTCATGAGACTCCTCAGCCTTCTTCAGTAGTGTCTGAAATTCTGATATGAAGTATTGTCATGAATTATTCAAACTAGTATCCTTATCACATTATTTAATTAGTTTTTACCTTCATCTTAATTGCAGTTGTTTTTATATACAACTTTCAATTCAGGCCGTTGTTTCTACAGCAGCAAATAACAGCTCAGTCGGATAATAAAGAATAAGCCTTCTGTGAGAATCGAATTCACACCCTTATTGCCAGCGGGAGTCTAGTTTACACCTAGCTGCTTTTACCAAACGGCCACAAAGACTTCATGGATTAGCAGAAGCTGATATTCACTTTTAAACTCACTCCTTATATCTGACTCTTGGCACCATATTTTTGTTATTTTCAAATATGAGAACTAGTAGTCTTAATAAATCAGTCTTTATTATTATTATTATTAT
>VCCN01006196.1:3923736-3934800 GCA_006491835.1 Architeuthis dux
GTCATTTCATGTTGAGATGCCTTGTGTATCCAAAGTAAATTCGGTAAGATTCTTAGATGTTATTACTCTTTGCAAAATGTTGCTGTCTGCTCTGCTGCATATTTTTCTTTTCTGGATAAGTTATGCTATCCATTTGCTCATCTTTACAAAGGCACCAACTTCACAAGAAAAAAAGCTCTTTGAATTTCAAATCTTTTTCTGCCTGAAGACCTCTGAATTGAAAAGATATGCCTATGAACATTGCCTATGAAAAGACCAGTTTTTGGTGTGTTTTTTTTTTTTTGATTTGGAGCAATGACCAATATATCAATAACATCACAGAAAAGATTTCATTTTGTATTTTCTTTTTACAATCTGAACTTGTATCCAACTAAGATACTCATGAAATTTTGTTTCCCATTTTTATAAAATTTTATAAATCTTCAAAAGTAGATAAACATAAGTATATTTCCCAAATTCCATGTCTATTCCAACTAATGTGATTTAGTTTTTCATCCCCGATTATAATTATTTTTGCTAAGTTTGCAGGGTTCTCATTTCCCTAATGTGTATCTTTTTCTGATGTAGTGAAGGTGCAGATGTATAGTTTCACTGCCTGTGTTGAACTAGTAATAACCTAACAGTTGTAAAAATAGTCCATCCAAAAATGTCAGCAGAATTGGTGAGTGTTTGATTAAAATGGTGTGTGCCAAGTCATCCAAATTTCAAAATGAGACATGCCTAGTATTTTAAAATTGTGATTTACTGCTGTTTATTTTGTCCACTGAATTTGGAAGGTCCCCACTTCTCTAACATGTATTTTTTTCCAATTAGATGTAAGTGCAGATGTATAGTTTCATCACTTGTGTTAAATCCTAATGCAAGCATCTGACATATTTGAAGTGAATTAGATACAACACAAATCCTCAGTTTGTTATCATCAATACTTACTGTTAGTCTGTTATCTTGTGAGCAACTATGAGTTGTTTCCTTTGTATTGTGAATCAATACTTAATGAATAACGAGTTATTCCCCTTTGTATATTTATGATATAAGCAACTCTTTTTGTCTGGATCAATTTCCATACGCAAGGGGCCCTTCCCTTTTTCATTAAACCTTCTTCAACATGATACACGTGTCTCTGCCTTCTCTGTTCGTATCATGACTTACCAGCCATCCTTTATTAGATGCATCTTTATTTCCAGTTGAAAACCTCCTGGTCCTGTTTTGAGTTGTATGTTCACTAACTTCACCACTAAATGTTATATTCTATGGGCTGCTTCTGCTGCTTTTGATCCAAGCTCACACAATCAACTTTTTGACTGCCATGCCGATTTCATTCATTACTACTGTAGCAATAGACTTTTGAAGGTTATCTGATAGCAAATGATGTGTGTAGGTTTATGTTGCTGAAAATGCTTATGGACTGTTGCTGTTCCAAGGGTTTTTTTGTTTTTTTTTTACTGATAAAAAAGAGAAAATAAAAACTCACAGAAACCTTTTGTTGGTCACTTATTATTTTTCATAGAAATTTGCCAAATTTGTTTAAGAACATTATTTTCTCTCTTATTATGGAATTGTTTTTTTTTTTACTGAGACTTGCTACATGAATACAGTGTGCCTTCATCTTTCAAAAGAAGAAATATTTCAGATCTTTGTACACTTCTCTGCACAAACCCAAACATTCAACCAAGCAGAAACAACATCCCGAATGCTATTAGAAACTGTCAACCATAGGTCTCTTCAGTTTTTAAGTTGGTCTGGCTGGCTGGTTATGTATCACATGTACAGGCCGCACGATTGGAGCTAGAGGGCTGAAAATTTCAACATTTACTCCTTATGTCTAGAAAAAAAACACTTTTTTTTTTCTTTTTTGAAAATTCCACCCCTATATAGGTTTTTAGAGGAGGTTCAATTTGCAATGTAAGTTTATGATAAATTGATCACTAGTTTGTGTCCAACAGCGTTTTTTGAAAATTCAGACTTTTTTAGTGATCTAAAAATGCGAGAGAAGTAACTTATTCATTGATCACCTCTTTTTCCAATTTTTTAATTGATCACTCCCAACATGGCCTGCTGCCCAAAGACGTTGGTCAAGTGACAGTTTCTATTGAGTGTTTCTTTATTTGTCTCTCTTCTGCTCCTGCTACTTCTTCATGCATGTCGTCTTGCCAATGCATCATGTATTTTGATATTGTGCATTGGATTGCTTTGTGCCTCTTCATTTCTCTTGATTTTTTTCTGCATTTCCCCATTGCCAGTGTTGAATTCACAATAACCACAAATTGGTCTGATCAGAATCCTGCAGAAATATGAAAAGAAAACAAAAGAGATATTGAAACTTTTGCCAAATGTGAAACGAATGAAAAATAAAATAAATCCAATCAAAAGAACAAAATGTCAGAAACCATGGCTCCAAAAAATCAATAATCTTATTACAATTGCTATAATATCGAGCTTTCAATGATCGCTTATCAGGTAATAAGATAAAACATTTTAACCCATAAGAACCCACTGTGACACCGGTGTCACATACAATTTAATTGATCTGCACAGTCTCTTATATATTATATTTTATCCTTGATTTTAACTCATGAAGTGTACTAAGTGACATCTAATGAACATCCTGATGCAGTCACGTGACTGTGTCAATTTTCCTACCCAGAATCCCACATAATGTTCCTTCAGGTAGAAATGGGTCTGGGTTATTATGGGTTTTAAAAACTGAAGAAACCTATGGTGATAGTCTGGGTTGATGTTTTCTAATTCTATTTGAAGCTAATTTTTCTTTCTGTTTGATTAAAGTTCTATCAATATAACAAAGGCATTTTGAATTAACTTAGTTGTTTTTTTACCAATCAGATATACTTTACATTTACCTATCAAATATTCTTTTATTTTTACCAGTCAAATAATCTCTTACAAATCAAATATTCTTTTATGAATGAAATATACTCTTATTTTTACCGATCAAATATATCTTTTACAAATCCAATAATCTTTTTCTTTTACCAATCAAATATGTTATGCTTAAAGATTTTGATGTCTTATCTTGACTGTATAATAGTTTGAGATATATTGATATCCAGGGCCTAGTCAAGACTTAAAATTTGCACATGGGTTTTATGCACCCTAGGCAAGATTTGAAATTTGCATCCACCCTCGGTTGCTTGATCTTCGTTTGAATTTTTCTCCTGAAAGGTCAGTACTACCACTCTTCTGAGCTCTGCGCCCTTGGCGGCTGCCTCATTTGGCCCAATACTTAGCGCAGGCCCTGTTGATGTCTTCACTTTAGTTTTTACTAGAAATAAATGTAACAATTCCAAAGAAAGACCTTTTCAGCACAGTTTTAACATAATGAATTTTCCTAGTCTGAAATTGGTATTTTGGTCGTATTGTAAACACTAGGGCATGCCTGTTCAATAGGTGCATGTTTGGAAGGGGCCAGACTTTATAGTGCTATAATTGTCATGTAATATAATTTCCCATCCGTCATGTTAAGTAAGGATTTTCATCTCAGTAAAGAGTTAAGCCCCTTAGGCTAAAGAGCGCTTATCAACTTCCAGTAAGGTGCCACTGTTTACGTTCTGGTTAGAGAGATGCCACGTTGGTTTTAGGAGACAGGACACAAAGCATGTGCAAGAGTGTTGTTGTTGTAAATAATAATGAATAAATTGAATCTGTGAGTACATCTTTTGTTGCATTGTAAATCTGTTGGTATCTGTCATAATAATCCTTTCACATTGAAACTATGGCCTAGAAGTATTTTGGTTCCATAATAATGAGACACTGTTCCATGTTTATATATTAATAGCATATTAATAGCAACAAACAAAACAAAAATTATTACGTCATCCTTACATTTTGAATCTATAAACACACGCAGGTGACGTATTATAGATCTATAATTTTAGATAAAAGATCTATATTTTATTTATTTTTATTAGATTTCTCGAGAACCGCTGATCCAAACTACTCCAAACTTGACACCGCAATGATCAGTGTGCTGACCAACATATCTGGTGAATATCAATGGCCAGTTGTCGAGTTATCCCAGGGCATACATACACACATAGATTTCTCAAATTATAGTGACAGAGGGACCTCAACTGACAAATGACCTAACTGATTTTTTATCGGAATATTTTGTTAATGTTTGTCAGGAAAGTGTTGTATATAGATTTTTTGATGGAATTACTTTGTTAACGTGTGTCAGGAAAGTGTTGGGTAGCGTCAGGTATTAAAAAACGTGTGTCAGGGAATATCGGGCAGCATCAACATGTGTCAGGCAATATCAGGCAGCATTAACATGTGTCAATCAATATCAAGAAGTGTCAGGCAGCATCAGGTATTAAAAAGTAACACCGCTATACTGTGTTTTCGGAAAAGATGTAACTCAATTGTCTGTATAAGGCCCCGTATAGAATTCTTTTTTTTTGGGGGGGGGGGTCTCATTACCTCTTGCTATGGCCCTGCTTGTTAAACACCAAAAAAAACATTGCCATGAACAAGATAACTGATCTTAGTAAGACGTCAGTCCAGTGCCACAGAGAAGATAACTTGTATATATTAGAGTATTATTCTTTCGCAAGATGGCAGCATCTCCTTGTACAAACGAAGGAAATTTGCATATTTACTTTGGTGATATGACAATTAGTGAATGTTAGCACAACTTAGCAAGCCATCAGTCCAGTTCCGCAGACAGAATAACTCATCTTCTAATAGTGTGTTATTCTTTCACAAAAGATAGCTGCATCTCCTTGTGCAAACAAATGATAAACCCGGCACAGGAGTTACAGCGTTAAAAAATATACTTGGCAGAAAGCTACATTTTCATAGGTATTTATTAAGTTTAGCTTAGTCTGGCACAAGGTCACGAATATGAGGTACCCAGTGAGAGTCGAAGTCATCGTAGTTGTAATGGTCAGCGATACTAGCTTGTTAACTCTTACTCATGGAAAGGTATCTGTTAAGTAAGTATCATGAGTTATTCCCCTTAGGCAGAAGACTTCTGCTAGGGAGCGCTGTTTTACATTCTGGTCAATGAGCAGCCAGTATTGTATTGTGATTAGTAGATCGGAGAGGACACATGTGGCTGTCACTGACCGCGGTCATTGTGAATATTTGATTAAAGGATCTGTAAGTACCAGAATTATGGCCTTGTGCCAGACTAAGCTTAGTAAATATGCATAGGGCACGTCAACATGGAGCAATAGCTAGCAAATTAGTCTGACAAACCGTTACAACGAAGGATGTTTGGTCTGCTCAGATAGTATAATGGTTAGCTGTTTTGTCTTACATGCAGAAGGTCCCGGGTTTGATTCCCGGTATGGAGCGAAGAGTGTGGAAAACTCTTCATTAGGACAAATGAACAACTCTGCAGCTAACTGAGTACACTCTAAGCTGTGTGATTAGGGTGGAGGTATAAAACCTTTCCGACTCCAATGCCTCAATTTAAGCTAGCTCCAACTCCAATTCCTTTATTTTTAATTGGACTAATTATATATATTTCTGATGAGTATGTTGTTTAACCAGATTTTTTAATAAAAAGATTATACTTTTTGGAGCCTTTGTATGCTGTTTAAACAATGCGCTAGGGTGGAGGTATCTAGTCAGTGGACTTGCATCCTGGCAAGGTGATGGTCATACAAACTTGTAAGAATAAAGTCCTGATCTCGACCAGACTTGAAACTTGCAAGGATCACTTATCTGACGCATGCAAAGGAAACCAGGACTTTGTCACTGACCGTTTATACTCCAATAGGAGTTGTCTCTTAAGGGACTGCACTAAACTTAGTAAATATCAGCATATCTGTGAACTTTGCACTTTGCTCTAAATTATTTTGGGGGGCAATCATCAATTCTTTCCCTAAGGCACAATGTCTGCAACTGATTAAAGATTCTCTAACAAAATAAATGATTGAACAGAACAGGAACTAAAAGTGAAAAGCTAATCTTACTTAAACACCTGATGTCAGATCACCTTGGAAAAGCCATTTTCTGACGTGTTGTCATTATTCTTTGGGGGGATTTTTCTTTGTTTCAATTAAGATAAGAAGCCTAATATATGTTATCTTCTGTGTAACTTTGATAATCTCATGATCCACAGGCACTTTTCAGATATTTTGACTAATGGAAGACTTGAATGCAAAGTATTTGGTAAATTTTGAAATTTCTCTTTTATAGACTTGTCTAACAGCCAAACTTGTAATGTAATAAAATGGCCTATAATCTTTGCTTTGACGTACGTTCATGTTCTATTCATTGTTAGAGAATCTTTAATCAGTAGCAGACATTGTCCCTTCAGGAAAAAATTGATGATTTCCCAAAAAATAATTTAGAGAAAAGGGCAAAGTTCATAGATATGCTGATATTTACTAAGCTAGGGTAGTCTGGCACAATGCTATGAGGATCAAACTTAAAGTAAAAGGTAAAGCGTTTGTCTCTTAAGAGACAACACCCATAGGGGTTTGAACAGCCGGTGCGTCAGTTTAGTGATCCTTGCAAGTTTCAAGTCTGGTCAAGACCAGGACTTTATTCTTCCAAATTTTTATGTCCACCCCCTTGCCAGGATGCAAGTCCACTGAACAGATACCACCACCCTAGCGCATTGTTTAAACACCATACAAAGGTTCCAAAAAGTATAATTTCTTTTTAAAAATGTAGCTAAACAATATATTCATCAGAAATATATATAATTAGTCCAATTAAAAATAAAGGAATCGGAGTCGGATGTAGCATAAATTGAGGTATTGGAAGCACTGGTAGTAACAACACTTTGTCTCAGAATTTCATACAAAAATTATCACTTGAAATTCACTTTTCGCATTTGATACATAGCAGTAGCAGTCATATTTCTCAAAGTACTAAAATAAGGTTAAAAATATCAAACTGGCTTTGTCATCTCTGAACCCTATGAAGTACAAAACTATGTATTAGCTTCCTTTGTTCGTGATGTCAGCACGAGTATAAAAACCTTAGTTTTATGATTATCTTGGCCTTTGTAGCCTGTTCCCTGCAGTGCTTCATTCGCCCATGTCTACTTTCTTCTGGCACGTAAAATATCTCTTCCTTTTTCCACTTAATGTTTGGGTCGCCTAGGGCCCACTTTTAACTGCGGACATTTCTTCAAATGCTGTCTTTTCTTACTTCCAATCTTCGGTCATTCTCTCTACATTCCTTTTTGCCACAACTAGGAATAAATGCTTCAAATATAGGCCCTTTCGAGAATTAACAATTACCATCGATGACTAGTTTCTGTTAACATCAGGTTTAGTGGAGCAACTCCTTAAAATGTCTTCCTGATTAGAAACTCTCTTTCCTGGCATCTTCTACTTTCTATCAAAAGCCATCTTTTCTCTTAACTGATTTCTTTTGCTGAGAGCAGGCATTCTTAGGCGCGCTTATTACTTTTAGTTGATATAACTAACGCTGCATTCTCACAAAATCTATTTCGGAACACGAAAACTGGCTAAAGGCAGAAAAAACCCTTTTTACCATAACTCTTCATCACACCAAAACCTCTCACTCTAACTCCTTTTACATATATGTGTATCCCTTTTTATTGTACCCTTTTCATTGCAATGTTTTATTAAATACAACCTTTTTTCATTTTAAATCTGATGCCTTTTGTTTTGATTCTTTATATTTCCTTTGATTCTTTATATTTCCTTTGTTAGTATTGAAACCAATATGGCCAATGGCCTTTCCTCCTCTTTTTGACCACGTGACCTCCTTCCTCCATCACCGGCAAGACACCAACCCCTATTACTACTACCGTCAGCCATGACAGGTCATTTGGGTCATTACCTTTTTACCACTAATTTCGAATGGAGAAACAATCTACATTCTCTCACGACTCAATTAACTTCTCCCTTCTTTAACATCTTTACATCCTTACAAATAACAACCTTGTAGAAACCTACAGCAGCTTCACCTTTGCATGTGTAACTCTGGGAAAATTGTTGTGAGATCCAAGTGACGTACAACGAAAACAAGGCGAGAATAGAATCTGAAAGGTTTGAGTTGGGAACAAACATCTGATGAGATGGGATGAGAGAAGGGAATGAGCAATGAAGCCGAGAGTGTGCAGACCTTTTTGGTGTTGTCCTCAGTTGCATATTTCTCTGCCAGTGAAGCTGTGAACAAAAGCGTAATTTGCATTCTTGCAAAGTAAATTAATCAAGACAGGTGTTGTGTGAACAAAGAATTTTCTTTATTCGAGTTACAAATTATCACATGAAATTTACTTTGCACATTTGTACGAAGTGCTATCAAAAAGTTCAATGAATTTGAACAGATTGATCTTGTGTCCGCGGCCCCACCGCCACTTCCGGTCAATCGAACTCAGTATTTCTAGAGCTGCACAGCTTTTTGACGTGAAGTGTAAAAATGAGATAGATGTGACTTAGAAGACAGACACAACAGCTGTGTGTGTTAACTGTTTGACATCTCAAAATTCAACAATATTCTGGATGAGAACTTTACCCTACAAAGAGTGTTAACAGTTGATTTTGTAGTGTAAGGATTATTATGACAGATCTTAACAGATTTAAAATGCAAACAAAAGACGTACTCACACAAATCCAATTCATTCATACATTTATAATGACCGCACTCAACACCATACGCGCATGTCTCCTCTCTTAAAACCAATATGTCTACCCCAGCCACGAGAACATAAACGGTGGCGTCTTACCGGAAGTTGATAAGCACTTTCCTGCCTAAGGGGAATAACTCATTATAGACAATAAGAATACTTAGTTAACATTTAGTATCAAGTATCATACAGTGCCAATTCCAAAATTGTCGCTATGAGTAAAGTCGAATAAAAAAAAAATATTTAAAATTGGAGACCGTTTTTTCTCAATGAACCAGTTGACTTTCATATCAGTTCATTGCAGCAAAGCCACGGCACACAAATGAAAAATGAACTTCAAATGATATCCAACCAGTTCTAATTATACACACCAGCTGTTTGCATTTATGGGTAAATCTCCCCAAACCCATTGTGTAAACACATTTCCTGTGTCCCAAAATCACTCTGCCAGAAAATAAGAACCTCCTTTTCTATCACAGTTTTCAGAAAACCAAGTTTCCCAAAATTTTGAATAGCACCTAGTATTTTCACTGTGCTTTCATTCTTTGAGAAACCATTTTATGTCTTTTAAGTTTCCCATAATTTTGAATAGCATCTAGTATTTTCACTGTGCTTTCATTCTTTGAGAAAGCCATTTTATGTCTTTTAAGTTTCCCCAAATTTTGAAAAGCACCTCATATTTTCACTGTGCTTTCATTCTTTGAGAAAGCCATTTTATGTCTTTAAAGTTTCCCAAAACATTGAACAGCACCTCATATTTTCACTGTGCTTTCATTCTTTGAGAAACCATTTTATGTCTTTTAAGTTTCCTTAAAGCTTGAATAGCACTTCGTATTTTCACCGTGCATTCATTTTACAAATTGTGGGCATCCTGCCAGAATGTCTGCTCTTGTTACCATGCAGTATTCATTTCCCTACCCCTGATACTTCTTGACAGAAAACCAATACAATTTGAACGATTATGGAAATAGTTCTTCTTCATTTTCCATTGTATCAATTTTAGAACAAACTCGGGCTTCATTGCTTTGTATTGATTGCTATTACTACAATTTATGATTTGTTTTGTCTTCCATTTTGTTTTTGTTCTTTAATCTTTCTTTGCTAAGTTTTTAAAATCTTTTATCTGGATTATTCGTACAGAAAATCCATCTTTCTTCTCCGCCTCAAACATCTTATTTTCTGTTCTCAATGCAATCATGAAATTTGGTCTCTATTTTTTTTATTTTTCACCTGAACCATATTTTTCAAATATTTATATTTCACAAGAGAAAGTAGATATTAGAAACCGTCAACCAAAACTGTCAACATAGGATTCTTCAGTTTTTAAGGAAGTCTGGCTGGGTAGCTATCTTGCACATACAAGCCGCACAAATGGTAATAGAGGGCTGAAAATTTAAATGTTTACTCTATATGCACACTCTCGGCTTCAATGTTCATGCCTTTCTCTCATCCCATTATATCTAGAAAAAATGAGTTTCTTGTTTTTTTAAAATTTTCCCCCTAAATAGGTTTTTAGTAAGTTCATGCTAAACTAGTCCCTTAGTATGTGTCCAACAGTGTACATGCAAGTTTATTTTGAAAATTCAGACTTTTTAGTGATACAGCAAAAGGCAAGAGAAGTAACTTATTCATTGATCACCCCCAACACGGCATGCTGCCAAAAGACATTGTCAAGTGATGGTTTCTATTGAGTGACTAACCAGACCTGTTGTCATTGTGGTTAATTTTGTAAACAACATGTTAGGCAAAGAATGACGTTGTTGTTGCAGACAGGGCGTGTGTAGGAAAAAATTAGAGAAGAAAATGTTAAGATAAAAATTGATAAAAGAGTTTAATAATCATAAAGAATCAAAAATGATTGCCTTAAAGAATATAATCCGTTGACAAACAGACAAGTACGTAACCCAGCCAAAAACCAACCTTACTTGTGGCAAGTGTCTAATGCTCCGACTAGCCAAAGCATTATACATATGTAAGATTCTGAAAAGTAATTGCAAGAGTCATGGGCCTTGTCGAGTCACACATGTCCATGTAAGCAGGTGGCCATTTGCAATTGAGGTTGTATGGATCATGTTTACAACTTACATATGACTTGCGTCCTGCAAACATTGTATTTAATCTTACAGCCTGACAAAGTTAGAGTTAACTTAGTATCACAGCACAGGGATTCTTAACTCTTAAATGCATACAAAGACAATAGAAAGTCAATTTCAAGGGAAGTAACTTTTCATTAAAATTATCCCCCTTGGACCATTTGGTGAATTTTTCATTTCCAGCTAACTGTATACACTGCAAAAACTCATACAAAGGCTCCAAAAAGTATAAATGAATATAAAAAAATAAATATTTCTATATAAATATAAAGAACGGTACCTTTAGATCGAGAATAACATTATTTGAACATTAATATCCGATCAACATGTTGTATATTTTTAAAGAGAATTACATTGTTGTTGCAGACAGGGCGGAGATAGGGAAAAATTAGA
>VCCN01006196.1:3977794-3988735 GCA_006491835.1 Architeuthis dux
GAATGCTAGTTTCTCATGTTTTTCCCTCATACTAATTTTCTTCTAGCCAATTTGCTGGGTTTAGGTTATTTATATGCTCTGACATTTATATCTATATATCCGGACTTTGCCCAGACTTAACCGTTCAGAGTAGAAACTTGTGAGTAGTGAGTAGGGAAATGATTTTTTTGTTTTTAATCTTTATGCATTTCATCGTTGCGAGCAACGTCTTCAGAAGAAAATATAGATCTTTTATCTACATACTTATAAGTTAAATCACTGCCCCCATCAAAGCAGCCACCATCTAACACCCAAGCGCCACCCACTCCAAAACCCACACATTGACCCCTTCAAAAACGTCACTCCCCCTTTAACGAACCAGGGCTTTTTGGCATATAATACATAAAACACATCTAGTCTGTTGACACATCTGTTGATAATATTTATTCAAATAATGCTTGACACTTCATAATTATGTGTGGAGCAGCATTCTCACTTGTTTTTTTGGAAAATTTGGACTTTTTAGTGATCAGTATCCACAGCACTGGTGTATTGCTGGGTTTAGGTTATTCATGTGTTCTGACAGTTATATGTATCCAGACTTTGCCCAGCCCTAACTGTTCATAGTTGAAACTTGAAATTTTGCACACACACAGTGAGTAAGGAAAATGATGTTTTTGTTTTTTGAAAATTCCCCCTAAATAGGTTTTTAGAGGGGGATGTAAGTTTATGCCAAATTGCTCCCTTAGTTTGTGTCCAGCAGTATTCTCACTTGTCACTAAATCGGTCACTAGTTTGTGCCTGTTTGTTTTTTTGAAAATTCAGACCTTTTTTTTAGTGATCACAGCCTAACAACAGGTGAGAGAAGTAACTTATTCATTGATTACCCCTTTTTTCAACTTTTTAATTGATCATCCCCAACGCAGCATATATGGGTGGCGGTGATTCATAATTTCCCTTGGAATGCTATTTTTATATCATTTCAATAATTTATCAGTAATCTAATCTAATTCTATTTCTCTGTGACTTTTCCTCATCTTTCCAATAATTTATTCTCCCCCATTATATGGAGGGTTAAAAAATGGGCGGGAAAGCAATCAGTTGTAAGACAAACACTACAATATGAAAATAGTAAAATTATTAACAAACCTTACGTTCCTTCCCAGCTAGATGGTTGTTAATTCAAAATATTGCATAAGCAATTCTGGCAAAAAGCCATCTTAATTTTAGACAAAATAAACTGGAAAAAATACTGTATGAAAAAAATAGTTGCAGTTCAGCTCTTAGGCTGTGTATCAACATTACTCATTTTCCAATTATACAAATATAATTTCTGTCTGAACTTTTGAGATGAGGGATCATCAATATTCAAAGATGTTTTTGGACTGTTGTTCTCATCTTGGTTCTTCTTTTGAACACAACATTTCGGCCATTGTACCCTATGGCCTTCTTCGGGGGGGTGTTGTAAGTGTGGAGGGTTTGAGGACATTCTTCTCCCATGCTTCGAAGGGGGCCCCCATCCCAACATTCAAAACTCTCCCCATTTATGACACCCACCTGAAGAAAGCCTTAGTGTATAATGGACGAAACAGTGGGTTCAAAAGAAGAACCACAATGAGGACAACAGTCAAAAAGAAATCTATGTATATTCACAAGCATATGTTTTTGTGTTAGAAAAATCTTCTTGTGTCCTCTACATTCATATCTTTAAAACGAGGCTCGACAAAAAAATACCAACCATGTAATAATGAACAAAGGTAAAATATGTGGTTGGTTCAGACTAATTTCCTCTTTTTTGTTTTGTTTTTGTTAACTAAGTATTCTCATTGTCTGTAATGAGTTAGGCAGGGGCGCACTTATCAACTTCCGGTAAGACGCCACTGTTTATTTCATTGGTTTTAAGAGAGGAGACATGTGCACTTGGCGTTGAGTGTGGTCATTGTAAATTTATGAATAAATTGGATCTGTATGAGTACGTCTTTTGTTTGCATTTTAAATCTGTTAATATCTGTCATAAAAATCCTTGCAGTTTTTTCACATCGTTTCAGCCATCTATGCTCCGGTCTTACTCAGGTGTCTATTGTGTTCTGGAATGTCATTGAATCTTGCTTTGAAAGAGGAAAATATGTATGAGAGGAGAAGTGCATGCCCTCTCAGAGCAAGATTCAACATTCCAGAACACAACAGATACCTAAGGAAGGTCAGAGAGTACATGGACAGAACATTGTGAAAAACAAAACAACAAAGACTAGAATCCCAAGGGAAATTATAAATCATTGCCACCCATATATGCTGTGTTGGGGGTGATCAATTAAAAAGTTGGAAAAAGGGGTGATCAATGAATAAGTTACTTTTGACTTTTGTTGGGCTGTGATCAATAAAAAAGACTAAATTTTCCAAAAGCAAGCGGGCACAAATTAGTGACCAATTTACCATAAACTTACATTCCATATTAAACCCACCCCTAAAAACATATTATGGGGAGAATTTTCAAAAAACAAAAAAAATCGTTTTCCCTACTGACTGAGGGGGAGAGTGTGTGCAAAATTTCAAGTTTCTACTATGAACTGTTAGGACTGGAGAAAGTCCGGATACATCCATATATACATAGATACATATAAATGTCAGAACACATGAATGACCTAAACTCAGCAATAAACCAGTGTTGTGGGTTGCAGTCATTAATATTTATTCTAGGCTGTGCTGTCATAGCATATTCAGAAATTCTTATCATATCTCTAACTCTAGCTGCCAGCTTATCATTCCTCTTTCAAAGTGTGGCTATCAGTTTCAGGCGGATGCCTTTTCTGAAATATCATTAGGTTCTTTTGTTTCTGAAACAAGTTTCTACTCTGAACGGTTAAGGCTGGGCAAAATCCGGATACATAGATACATATAAATGTCAGAACATATGAATAACCTAAACCCAGCTATAAACCAGATTAATAATGAAATAAATCCAAACCGATCTATATACAATGATTAAAACACCTCACCTAACAAAATTCAGACAAGGTAGTGTAAATTGATCAAATTAATGGAGTCTATAAACCAGATTAATGGAGTCTATAAACCAGATTAATAATGAAATAAGTCCAAACCAATCTATATACAATGATTAAAACACCTCGACTAACAAAACCCAGACAAATTTTGATCAAATTAATGGAGTCTGACCTGCAAACATTTATGCAAAAACTGAAGCTTATGAAATATATTCATCAGATCAAGAGTTCACATTATTTTTATTAATTTTGACTAGTTTTTACCTTAGGGAGTTAAGTTTCAAAGTATGAATCAGCTTCTGCCAAACCATGAAAAGTCTTCATGGGCAATTGGTAAAGGCAGCCAGGCATAACTGGACTCCCTCTGGTAATGAGGGGTGTGTGTTCAATTCTCACTGAAGGCCTACTTTTTATTTCCGATCGTGCTATTATTTGTTGCCATAGAAATAATGGCCAAGTTGAAAGTTGTATTAAAACAAATAAAATTAAGATGAAGGTAAAAACTAGACAAATTTAATAAAAAATAATGTGTTACAATACTTCATATCAATAATAATAATAATAAAGATCAAGAGTTGTTCAGATTACTGATCTCATTTGTTTTATTGTTATCACAATATTTCAACTGATAAATTTTTCAGCCTTCTTCAATTGTACAATCCATATAGAAGGAAAAATCGAATAGCAACCCTGCATATGAAATATCAAATTGCCTGATTCACATATCAAACTGTGAGGATTGGTATAATTGGTTAGTCTGATCACTATTTTATAGAAGTAGAATGTACAATGACACTGGAATGGTACGTCAAATGCTGCTGGGGAAAACACTGACACAGTTCGGTGCAAACAGTCACTGGATGATATGTCAAATGCTCCAACGCCGGAACAAAACCTTGAACGGGACACTACCTAGACAATCACTGGTATGCATTCACCTAGATCAAAACTCGCACTGATAACAACGTTGTACCAGTCCAAAATGCGACTGACTCTTCAACCATCGCTTTGCATTTTTATAAGCGAGAACATCAGGGGAAAGACCCATATGTATCAAAGAACCATAGGACAAGTAAAGTGTTAATATCCCGGATGTACTGTGAAAGCTTTTGGTTTAAAAGAGTTGCCACAAGCAGATCTGGGTCCTTTGCTGACACAAATACAAGCGATGCACACCTCTTTCGATCTCTGATCTGGCAAGTCTTCGCCACATTAGTCTGATCACTATTTTTAACACTATTGTTTCACTGTGTTCAATGATAAAAAGCAGAGGTTGGTAGACACTGCCTGCAAAGAGAGACTTTCCTTCTATACAGATGGTACACCTGAAGAAGGCCAAGAAATTGATTGGCAGAAATGTTGTAGTAACAACAGAAACAAAAATAGAAAGCACTTAGAACCTCTGTCAACACCTAGAAAATCTGAATGAAATTCATTTAGAACTTTTGGAGATATCTTGCGGACAGAAAAATAAAATTGGTGATATTATGTCTTTTTGACATAAAACTATGACGTATGGATCGACTCCAGAATTTTAGTTCCTCCTTTGCCTAATGTCCATCCTGCCTGCTTCTTTCATTTGTCCGCCACCAAAACAGCCATGGGGGTCATAAGTTAAGCCTGCCAGCCTGCTCACCATATTTGAGTCATAAGTCTTGAGGTGCACAATTTCACCCGAGGGCCTCAGAGCAGGACTCCAGTTCAGAATATGTTCCAAAGTCTGCCTTGAACCACATACGCAGGCATCAGATGTTTCAGCACCAATTCTTTTCAGGTAGGATCCTGTTTTGGCGCAGCCAGATCGTCTGCGGTTCAGATTGACCCAAGCTCTGCACGGGATGTTGTGTCCAGGGGGAGATTTGGTTGGCTCAGTGATGTACTTGCGCAGATGGGATGGCACTTCAGACCATTGCTGTTTTCAGAGGTCCATCACCCAGCCTGGGCCAAGATCAGCTGACGGGTCCTGAAAATCTGAATGAAAATCATTTATAACTTTTGGAGATATCCTGTGGACAGAAAAATAAATTGGCAATATTATGTGTTTTGGACATATAATAACAACGTAGGGAAGGTAACTGTGAATGGATCTGCTCCAAAATTTAATCAGTTCTTCCTTTACGTACAGTCTGCCCTTCCAGATGTATAGCTATACACTACTAATAATTCAAATGCTCAGGTGGCTTGTGTACACGCTCCGATCGGTGCAATGGTGTCTGAGTATCCAGACCATGCAAATCTCTCAAGCAGGGAATCGATGCGTAGATTAAGGTTTGATCTTCTGCCAGCCATTAGAGCTTAACCTTTGTTTCTAATCCTTGCTGTTTACTCCACTGTCTGAGTAATTTGTGATGAAAAGTAACAAAAATTAAGATGAAAGAAATACTAGTCAAAAATTAAGAATAGACTTCTCATTAAGTTTTGTACAACCAAGAAAGGCCAAAGAATAGATTGGCTGAAACTTTGTTTTAACAACAAAAGCAACAATGGGTTCAATAGTCCAAACAACTCTTGAATAGGAATCGACTTCTATCAAAGCAATGCTCATAACCTTTACTATCAGCTTTCATAAATCTAAATCATTGATTCTTACCTCGCTTATAAATCGATTTGATCCTCGCCAAAATAATGATTGATATTAGAGACTGTCACCAAAACTGTCAACATAGGTTTCTACAGTTTTCAAGTTGGTCTTGCTGGCTATGTTTGTATGTATCATGTGTACAGGCTGCACCAATGGAGCTAGAGGGCTGAAAATTTAAACATTTACTCCTTATTATGTCTAGAAAATCTTCTTTTTTTTTTTAATGAAAATTCCCCCAAAATAGCTTTTATGGGGGGGGGTTAAATTTGCAATGTAAGTTTATGCTAAATTGGTCCCTTAGTTTGTGTCCGGCAGCATTCACACCTGTTTGTTTTTTTAATTCAGACGTTTTTAGTGATGACTGCCCAACAAAAGGCAAGAGAAGTAACTTATTCATTGATCACCCCTTTTTCCAATTTCTTAATTGATCACCCCCCAACACAACATTGGTCACATGATGGTTTCTATTGAGTGACTCACCAGACTCACCAGACATTTCCCTTTGTCTTGATTGCTTCATAATGACCCAGTCCGAATCTGATCACATCTTCGAGTACGCTCGTCTCCGCAAAAACAGAAAAGTAAGATTTCAAATTAATTCTACTTATTCGTATTAGCCTGATATCATCTTACACATCGCCAGTTTTTCCCTTTGAATTATTATGCTCAACCTTGAACAAAACTTTAGTTTTGGCACAAACATGCAATGACAAACAGCTTTAAAGATCTGAACCTTCTTCCCAAGCATTAATTAATTAATTGAGGCTAATCACCATTTATGAAAAAGGACAACTTTTTTACTCCACAAACCTGGATCAGTCAGGCTATTGTTTGTAAAATATATGATGCACCATTGCTATAATTATCCATTCTGGCTATTTTATTAATCACTGCTAGCCACAACACTGGTTTATTGCTGGGTTTAGGTTATTCATGTGTTCTGACATTTATATGTATCTATGTATCTGGACTTCGCCCAGCTTTAACTGTTCATAGTAGAAACTTGAAATTTTGCACATACACTCCCATCAATGAGTAGGGAAAATGCTTTCTTTTGTTTTCAGATAATTCCTCTCCAAAATAGGTTTTTAGTGGGGGGCTCAATATGCAATGTAAATTTATGCTAAATTGGTCACTAGTTTGTGCTCATTTGTTTTGTTTTTTAAAATTTAGACACTTTTTAGTGATCACAGCCCAACAAAAGGCGGGAGAAATAACATTCATTGATCATCCCTGTATCCAACTTTTTAATTGATCACCTCCAACACAGTGCTACGTTATGGTTGTTGCGTGAGCTTAAAATTAAGTCTTAATTAGGTTGGCCATTTAAATAAGTATAATTTCCAATAAGTCATTTTAGTTTTAATAAAATGGATGACCTTGTTAAAATCTTCTCACAGTCGGAAGAACATATTTTCACCAGACTATTTAGTGTCAAAAGTCATCGGTTGGCGTCAGTAATTTCGACTCAGAATGTTAAGAAAGTTGCCCTATACAGCATGAAAAACATGTTACAGGAATTGGCGTCGGAAAAGTCTGGCAGAAAATGTTAGCGAATTAAATTAACATCATCATTTTTATTAACACTATCTCTTGATATCATGGGTAGGATTTATTGAACAATACATCAAAGCTTAAATTCTCTAATGAATATATATATATAGTGATACTGCAAATAAAAGCAGGTACAGAAACTCATTGGGAATTATTTTACTATAGAAATCATTACAATTATTTATTAAACAAATACTTCAGTTTTCATTCACTCTAAAAATCACATATATAGTGACAATGCAATATAATAAGAGATTATTTTACTATAGAAATGCATTACAATTCATTTTAATGTGGAAATGCATTGCTCATGGTTTTACTACAGATATGCATTCCAAATCATTTTACAATAGATATGTTTAGCAAATTATTTTACTATACAAGGACATTATAAATGATTATACTTCTGAAATACATTGAAAACTAGCATTCAAAGGGAAATTATGAATAACTGCCACCCATATATTCTATGTTAGTGGTAATCAATTAAAAAGTTGGAAAAAGGGGTGATCAATGAATAAGTTACTTCTCTCGCCTTTTGTTGGGCTGTGAATTCTTGTTGCTATTCTTAGGTGATGACTTCTGGATTTGGTAAGGTGATGTCTAAGAGCAGGTTTGAAATGATTCTTTCATTTTTACATTTTGTTAAAAACCCGACAAATATGAATATATGTCCTCAGTGAGTCAGAGTTCGGTTATGTACTGTGGTGGACCATGTATACTGGACGAAATGAAGCCATCAAGGATGTTGACAATTTTGGAGCCATTCATCTCAGTTCAGGACCAGCCATTGCAAATGAATTAGCAAATATGGACACTGCTTTGTGTGGAATTTGGAATGGTAATTGTAAATGGATACCAGGCCTGGTCAGTTATGTTTGCACAAAGGAATAAGCCGATTTTCATGCGAAGCAATCACCTGCTCGCTTGTGCATGATACAAAGCCCCACACCATGCTATCAACTATTCATGATAATTCCTGCCTACCAAAATGGAAAAGAAGCAAGGAGTCAGCAGATGGCTTTCAAGAAATCATTAGATGGGCAGCGGGGGTGTTGACACAGCAGACCAACGCATGAAAATATACCTGTTTCCTCACAGATCCAGAAAATGGTATAGCAGGATCTTCGATGCCATAGTTAGTATTTGGGTGATAAATTCCCATATCTATAAGAGAGAAACGGACAGGCCACACAAGCCCCTGAAGGTTTACATTCAAGACATATGTATAGGATTACGTGTAGGGTATGCTAACAGACCAAAATTGGAAGGCCCTCTGAAGCAGAAGATGTGCCCCAGCGTTTCACTGAGTGACACTGACTGATGAAGTTAACAAATCCCTGACTGCTTGGTTTGTTCAGATTGGTCATGTCCTGGTGGTTGCCGCTGCCAAACTAAATTTAGATGCCATCCGTATAGTGTTGCTTTCTGTGCTTGTTCCTTGTAATGAGAGGTATCACACTCTAAAGCACTAAAGCAAAGTGTCATCTTGAGAGATAAATGTTCAGAGGCACAGTAATGTAGAGTGATAGTATTTTTGCCAAACGCAGCAATAACTGAGTACAAATAAGGATTTATTCACTAAAAACTAGTGAAATACAACAATTAACAGAGAGAAAAAAACTTTAAAAAATAGTACATATATACAAAACTGAGGATTTATTGGAGTCGTACTAAAAATTCTAAAATACAAGATGGCCGCTATCTGATGACATCGTCATATGCAAATTAGATAATACTATTTTTTTCCAACATAAATCTTGTGATCCTGATCATTTCATTTCTCTATAGCAACTATATTTCATGAACCATTCTCCCTCTATAACCCTTTAAAAACACAAAGTCAAATTTATGGAAAATTGTCCTCAAAAACTTGGTGCTTAAAGGGTTGACATGTCTCAGCACTCAATTTGTATATTGTGCATTAAAAATCAGGAAAAAAGGGATTGTCAGTGGTCAGGAATTAGTACAAGCGTTACTAACAGAATAGGGCTATTATATGTATAATGTAAATGCATTGCTAATGATTTTAATATTGAAATGTATTATAAACGAGTTTACTATAGAAATGCATTCAAAATCAGGAAGAAAGGGATTTTGTAAGTTTGTATGTCCTAGAATTCATAGTATATGATAAAATACTGTCTTAGCTTATTGCACACTAGCAACATGGGTCTGAACTCACAGAGATGTAAGGCAGAAGGATTTTAACTCCAGGTGTCTTCAAGATGCAGCACACTTTTCTCTTTCTTCCCCAGCTTATAAGATTTAACTCATATCCAACAAGTTATGACTTTCTCAATGATTATGTTCTCAACATTATAATTTAAACAAAAATAATATTATTAATTATCTGGTCTCCACACACCAAAACATACTGAGACATGTTAGAGAGGTTTCAGAGGAGATCTACGAAACTGGTGCCACAACTAAAAGACCTGCCATATGAAGACATACTCAAAATACTACAGCTACCCACTCTACAATACAGAAGTGACCTGATACACATCTACAAAATGACACACGTTATCATAGAAATGGACACAGACACTCACTGTAAGACAGAACAAACTCAGGCTACAGAGAACAACAAAACAGAGGTCACTACCACAAATACCAGATACACTATCACCCTGGTATTAAAGACAGATTCTTGACATCAAGATCCCATTCATACTGGAACTCCCTTTCAGACGAAACAGTAAACTCTGTTTCTGTTAACATGTTCAAAAACAACCTAACAAAAGAAACTAGCTTACCACACAAATATTTCTAAAATACTCACACTATAAATGCCAACCCCTATTACATCTGTTAGATATATCTTCAGTTGGTACTCTTTATAACATTATGATAACTTATAAACCAACATTCTTGTGTTGATATTTATTTATTACAAAACTTGTTATTCAATTACAGGGTTTCTTGTATGTTCCCTCAGGTTACACATCTTGTAAGACAAAATTGTGTGAATTAAATACACCAGACTGACAACAAAATGAACAGGTTAAATGAATAATAAAGAATTGATTTGTTTTATTTTGTAGTAGATAACAGCATTATTGATTTATTAATACCTCATTTTTCTTCATTAATATACATATATATGTTCATAAATATCATCATCATCAATTATAAGTCCACTGCTGGACCAAAGCCTTTCCAATCTGCTTCCATGATGACCTTGATTGCACTAACCTCTGCCATCTTACCAGCAAACCTTTCTATCTCATCTCATCCATCCATCGTGTCTGGTCTTTTCCTACTATTTTTTCTGTCCCACAGGAACCAATCGGTTAGTCTTTTGCTCTATCTGTTGTCGCTTCTTCTCGCTATGTGCCCAGCCCATCTCCATTTTTGTTGCTTGATTATTTGTACGATATCCTTCACCTCTCTCATATCCATGTTGATTTTTTTTCTATCATTAAGAGTTATTCCTAACATTGCTTTTCCCATTGCCCTGTGTGCTATTCTGAGTTGGTTTTCGAATGGTTTTGTAAGTCTCCAGGTTTCGAACCTGTGTGTCATAGCTGTGTATTATGCATTGATAGTATATTTTACATTTTAAGCATATTGGCAATTTGCTTTTCAGTACATCTCTATACCAAATGCTTTACATCCAATCGTTATGTATCGTCTTATTTCATTTCCGTGGTCTTTCTCTGGCTTTATTGCCTGTCCTAGGTAAATGTATTCTTTAACTTCATCGTCTATTCTCATGGTCTTAGGGAGGGAGGGAGAGAGAGGGAAAGGGCCAAAATTTTCATCACATCTGAACAAATACAGGGAGTCCCGACTTACGAACGAATTGCCATAAAGAAT
>VCCN01006196.1:4163053-4174716 GCA_006491835.1 Architeuthis dux
ATGTATGTATGTATGCTCATGTTGTATTTCTCTCAATTGCAGAGGGCTATGCTTGGACTAATATTTCGATTCCATTCCCAATTTTGACTGGAGCAGTTGCAGGTGCTCTCTTTGTTGTTTTCACTCTGCTTGGACTCCTTATTTGCCAATGTAGAAGGTAAGAACAAACATACAGGTATTTTTTATTTGCCCCAATTACTTCCACAATGAGAATTTACTTATATTTAAAGAAAAGACAAATAAAAAAGAAATTATAATAAAAAGAAGTGCTATGGGGAGACCGGGGCCAGTTTGCCCCTTTTTGCACTCAAAGCAGTTTTGATAGAGTTAGAGGAACCATTCATGGTCTAAACTGAGCTTCAACATCTTGAAAAAATTTGTGATATCAATAAATGGTAAAACTATTGTAACATAACTCACAGTTTGGCTCAAAGCTGCCCTAGTGACACAGGGACCAACTTGCTCTATGTCAGAGCATGTCGGCCTCCTCGTTTTCAATAAGTAGAAAACGATTCACAAGAATGCCGAACCGTGCAGTTTTTATATCTTTTTATGTCCCAACCCACCCAAAAAGTCCGGAAAATAAAAAACATTGAGGGTTCTGAAATTGAATAAACCCAAACTTATCTTCAACAAGTTCACTTTTAATGATCTAAATCAGTTTTTTAACACTCACCTCACCAGCAATATGTACATGCCAGATTTCAGGTGCAAGAAGGAAGGTTATTATGTGACCGAAATTACTGAAAAACACTTTGTGGTCCGACTTAATCTAGGGTCCAAATAGTCCCGGTCTCCCCTACGATATAAAAACTAAAATCAACTTCAAAAAGGAATGAAACTTTGACCAGAATTTGCTTATATGGTTGTTCACTCTTCTTTGCTGGTGAGTAGAAAACTTAGTTTTTGCATACATAACAAAGAGGGATTTTTGTTTTAAACCCTGCATTTATGTATTTTTCAGACGTACACAACGTCGACCACGACAAATGCCTCCAGAAGAGGACCAGTACCATGAAGCTATCCATGACAAACATTCTCTACCCCAGTAAGTTATTAAACAGTTATATTTATTTATTTATTATCTTTTACTGTACACACTTTTCAGCCTTATGTGAACATTTTGTAAAGATATATTTACAAAAAAAAGATACAAAGAAGGTAATGATGAAACCATAAATTTACTCACTGTCATATTTTGACAACATTAGTTGCGATAAAAATGATTAAAAGATTTTGATGAAAGAAAATACTAGTCCCAATGAAGGGCTGCCAGGATGTTGAAAATGGCCTAAACAGCCGTAACATGTACATCAGAATGCATACACCAATACACAAGGCAGAACTACAAGTTTATTTTTTAATTTTTAGAATTTTAATATTTTATAACATCTAGAACACTGAAATTGAAAATATTTTTCATTTTCATAGTTTATTGTCTAGTCAAAAATTGGTAATAATGGTTGACAATGCTTCACCTAATAAAAAATAAATAAAGATAGATCTCCTTGTTGTTTGTGTTGTAAATACAATGTTTCAGTCAATCCATTCTTCGGCTTTCTTTAGGTGTAAAATCCGAGTGTGATGGGGTAAACAGAAGTTTTTATTTTTAAAGGGGGTATCCCTTATAACGCAGGGCCCGGGTGTTTCTGTTTCTGTGTCTTTGTCTTGTCTAGTTTGGGTCTGTTGAGCAGAGGTTACACCCTTTAAAAATAAAAACTTCTGTTTACACCTGTAGGAGGCCGAAGAATGGATCATCCAAAACATCATGTTTACAACACAAACAACAAGGAGTTCAATCATCCGTAGAACCATTTGAATGTTAATGACCCTTCTCAAAATATAGAAAAGATAATATTGCTGCTAGTAGAGCAATCAGGATGTTGGAAATGGCCTAAATAGCCGTAATATGTACAACCATCAATCCAAGGCGGACCTACATTTATAAGAATTTTAGAAATTTTAAAAATGTTTGAAATTTTGAAGTTTTAAAATTTTAAGAAAATTTTAAATAAAAATAGTCTAGAACACTGAAACTGAAAGAAAATATTTCCATTTTCATAGTTTATTGTTACTAGTGTTCTAAATTCCTAGCTTAGACTGAAATACTAAATGATATATGACTGAGAATTGCAACTCAACACTACTTACAAATGATGCATCATTGTACTATTCTATCTAACACCCATTGACTAGTATATTCTTTGGTATGTGCTATTCCATCATTGTATTTTTTATAAGCCTCATCACCTTTTTCTTTTTGTTGCAGTGCTCGTCGACCTGATTTGGTTCGTGCTACTCGTCATGATGGACACGAAAGTCAGCAATTACTTTCACCCAGCATGAGAGTCGGTGCCAAAGACAACGCGTACACGCACCTCCGCAAGTCGACTGGTCCCATGGGTGGAGTTAGCTTGCCAGGGCTGGGTGCCGACAGACATTACATGGACTCTGCTTCCCCATCTTCTAACACTCCATCGCGCAACACTATGGAGACTGACTATGCGATTCCAGCAATTCCAGAACCAGACTATGAGGATTTTCCCCCACCACCCCCGCATCTGGAAGACCCTTACATGATGGTGACCACACCCAAGTTAGCGTCTTTCAGATCCAAAGTATGATCATTTCTTCCAATGCAAATGTGGTTATTACACATTGAAAATGAGGAATCTCGGATATTTCATGGGAGATTAAGAAAAGAACAACAAAAAAAAAAACATTCTTTGAATACAATTTTTCATTTTGGATTGATTGATTTGAATTTTTTAATGCAAATAGTTACTTACATACAAATGTTGTTTTAATGAATAGATAAATATTTGCATATGTCCCTCCTATGAACAAGTTAAATAATTTTATATGATGTCCTTTTTTATGAATAGGTTAATATTTAATCATTTGTCATTTTAAATATTTACATAAACTCATCACTCTTTATGTATAGGCCAATATTTACACATAAAATATTACATATATCATTCTTATGGATTGAAAATATTTTGATGCACATGATGTCACTGCTATGGATAGCCAACTACTTACATAGGAAAGTCAGCATGGATATATAAATGCTTTCACATATATGATGATTTTATCAATATCAAAATACCTTCCATTCTTGTTAGATAATAAGCACTGATGTATTCCGTTTGTATGGATTAATAAATCCTAACACCTATTTAATTCTGTTCCAATGGAAATTTAAATCCTTACATATTTGTATTTAACTTACCTCTATATTAATCCCATTCCTACCACATTTCAATGTTCCCTCCTCATTTATAATGACTCAGAATATTTATTAAATTCATTTTGTCCCACCCATGATCTACTTTGACTTGTTTACCGTTACCCCCTTTAATGTTAAATATCACAAGTGAGAAAAGAACATTTGCAGGAATTCTACGTGGAATTTTGTATCTTTTTTCTCGTGTCTGGTTCAGAATTCCAGTTGCAAATTTCATAAAGCATCCATCTTGTTTCCTACTTATTCTGAAAATTTCTTTGCCAGTCATTGTCGTTCAACCCTTTTGAAACTCCTGGGACATATATATCCCGAGGTTTCTATGACTGCTGGGATACACATATCCCATAGATCTTTTAGAAGTCTACTGAGACATTTTAATTCAGGCATTAAGCACCTTAATATATTAGTCTTGAAAGGATTAACTCAGGCAGTCTATCTGACAATAAGCAGAGACTGGCAGCTTACCAATGAGAAACAAATATAACCAAATGACGGTTTTATTCATTAATTTATTGTGCATCAAGTGAAGAAGCTGATACAGGTTGTACCTCCAATCCGGGGCCCTGTGGTCCGGCAAATCCCATTGTTTGGCACGTTTTGTCATTAGTTTGTGACTCTGCCACTAGAGTTCTTAGATTCAGTTTCAAACTGTGGTTTATAAATCGAATCATTAAACTGAATGTGTAAAAACCTCACCGCCATTTAAAACCGAGTCTAAATTCGACAACTTTCAATGTTTTAGCATAAAATCAGACGTATTTATTAATTTTTTCTGAATCTTATAAATTATTTTTAATACAACCAGTTAAAAAGCACAAGCAAATAATTTTCATTTATTATAATATAAATTATATGATACAAATTAGATTTAAAATATATTGTTCTATTTTCCACACTATTATCATTAAAAATCGATAAACTGTTAAAATTTATTACATGATAGTATTAAAAAAATGATTTCTGTTTTCCAGAAATGTTAAGGTCCCAAAGTTGCCAGATTAAGGAGGTACCACTGTACTGACTAATATCAGCAAGTCTTAATGGGCTGACTCTAAAAGCGTCTTTGTTAGTAATTATAGTAGTCATAACAACATAGTAAGCAGACTTTTTATAAATGTGACCAGACTTAGTGAATATTTTGTTCTATGGAGCAGCCCTTGTGACTTTCTAGATCATAGATTTCCAGCATTGAATAAAGATTTTTTTTCCATCAGATATAAAAAGGATAAGTATTGGGGAGACAACTCAGTTTGACTATAGCCTTAAAAGCATGAAATCTGGTAAAGATAGGAAAGGGTATACAAATCTTCCATTAACTGCATTTAATACTGAATTTTTTAAAAATAGTAATTTTAGATTTAATTTCAGAATGATAGCAGCTTTAACTCTAGTTCTAAAGATCTGAAAACACCCAACAAAAATTCTTCCCTTTTTTTTTAGGGTGGAGTTAATGTGACTTGATGTCATTCCTTAATGGCTGCCATGCTGTAACAGATTGAACCCTAAATCCTATAATATAGATTATTTATGCATTACTAAGAAAGGTAAACAAATCCCCCAAATAGCAAAAAGATGACTGTGGGGGGAGATGAATTCATATATATAATTTATATATCATCAGTCAGTCTAGTTTTAAAGTAAACCATTTTAGCATCCCAACATCTTAGCAAATGGAAATTTTGAGACTAACACTGATATTGTGTCTAATAATAGAATGCAAGAATGAGGAATGCCTCTTTTCTAAAAATATGCAGGGAAAGGACTGCTATTTCCAAATACTATCACATTTCAAAGCTATACTCATTCCCTCAGTTGTGACCAATACTGTCCATGGCTCATTTCAAATGGGCAAAGTTCGTCCCATATCAATGTTTTTTTTTTCTGTTATTGTTGGTGATTTTTGGCAATCTTTACTTTTCAATTCTGTAAACTATACACAACACTAAATTCAGTTTGATACAAAATAACCAAAACCACATTCCTATTGTAAAATCAATTCAACACTTATCCACCAACAATTTCAGAAAAATACTTATTTAATTTTGTAACCTGAAGTTTATCCTAGTATATATTGTTTTAACATTTCTTAAAAAAAAAAAAATTTTTAAGACACCTCCCAGAAGTATTTGTAATGCTAAATATTTGACTATGGTTTTATATGAAAAAAAAAAAAGACCTTTTTAGTACATTAATAATATACTAATATGTGTCGAAGTAAATCCTATTCACTAGCTGTGTTTTTTGCCATGGCTAGAACAAGCATTAAAACTGTTGCCATGACTACAACCCCTGTCATTTGTTTTGATGGAAAAGTCTTCCCAATAACGATAATTGGAAAAAATTATTAAAAAAAAAAAAATGACTGAAAAGAAATTCTTATTGGTCTTTGAAGTAATTTTTTTTTTTTTTTAACACGCATTGATTTTTTAAAAAGTAGCAGCCTTTACAAGCCCTACATGTATCGTACCATCACAATCCCCAAGACCCTCAAGCCACAATTGCCTAGTGTTGTGAATAAATTCACACATTTAGGTAGTGTAATCTCCCTCCAATTTCCCCACCCCTGGATTACCTCCCTCCATTTGTTGTTCTCTGCCATCGTAGGTGGGTTTAGATGGCTCACTAGATGGCAGATAGGCATGTAGTCTGAAGGCTTCTCTTCTAACAATGGCCACCAATTCTGTGGTCCAACAGAGGAAGAAGCAAGCAACCACTTTACCCACAAAAATAGACACTGCACAAAATGTCCAATGCCAATGACATAATTTGTCATTTAAGAGAGATGGTTTTTATAACTTTTAGCACCAGAAGTTGTATACAGAACGGACATGAATTGCTAAGACAGACAGACAGACAAATGTACACATGTACAGAACTGTTCATGATATTTTCTCACTGTTTTATGTCTACAGAACATATACAAAAGACAAACATGTTATCAACAACTGCAGAAGTATGTAATCATGGATTCCCTTTTTCTATTGTTTCTTTAATTCAGTATTCCTAATAATAAAAAAGAAAAAAAAATTGTAATTGTCCATTAATGTAAATAAAAGTGTAATTTGGACTCATCTTGTCCAATACTTACATTCATAAGTACACCCACACAAAGAAAACATTAGGAAATAGATCATAATAAATCTTTTAAATCTACAATTTGGGACGAATTCCTATGAAAGTGTTTCCACTGATGTGGTCTAGAAAAGAGAAATATGGAGAAAAAAATGTTATTAAGGAGGGAATGTAAAAAAGTGAAATGCAAAGAAATTAATTGTTGTGGACCTTTCATATGAATCAACTTTTGACCTGTGAAGCCAGTATACAAATGTTTACGTGTTAAGAGAGAGACATACCGATTTCAATTATTTAATTCAGATTATTATTTAGCAGAGGCTGGTTTGGAACTTTTGCCTCCAGACTCATTCCATTCTCAAATTCTCTGAGAGAAAGCTTAAATTATCTCCTCTTCTGACCGAATCTGGCAACCCCGATTATTAGAGTTACTATGGGATTTGACAGACATTTTCAATTCCTGTCAGCTACCTCAACAACTTTAGAACATAATGAAACTAAACTATCATATCCAAGTCAGAAAACAAAAAAAAAAGAGAAAACATTTGAACAATTAAGAAAAGTCAAGAATTTTATTTACAGTACATCCCCAGGTTTAAAACGTCCGACTTACAGACAATTTGTACTTATGAACAGACTGTCATAAAGCCTAACACTGTTGAGTGTGTATTTGGTTTAAATTTCTTATCTTATTTAGCCTTTTATGCCTCCAAAATGGGAATCTAATCCAAGTGCTGGTGATTCATCAAGGAAAAGTTAAACGATCACAAATGAAAATAAAGTGATCGGAAAGAGGTGAAATGTCATCAGTCATTGGAAAATCCAAGAGCACTTCACCATATCATTAAGGTATCTCCGTTTTTTGGAAGGCAAAGGTAAAATATAAGACAAACATCTGATGCTAAATAAGAACCGTACGTACCTGTTCTGACTCACCTACAAATTCAACTTGAAGACACACTCAGGAGCGGATCTTGTTCATAACCTGAGTAATGTTAATCTTCAATTATGACATACACAACAGACATTTGTACACATACACAGCCCCAAACTACCTAATTAGTTTTTAAAAAAACACAAGTACACATATCTATTAAATACTAATAAAATAAAGTTCTTATAGACAACAAATACTGATAATAATGAGAATTCCAAACTTTGTCACATGATAGATCTTTTTTAATTTGTAGGTCCACATTCCTAATATGTACAGAAAATCAAACCTCAAATTTGAACATGTTCACTTCATGGGAAGGTGGTATTCATTGTTCGGGGATTTTTTTTATTGTTGCTGTTTTTTGGGGGGGTTTTTTTTCAATATTTTTTCTTATTGTTTACCTTCCATTCTTTAACTTAAACAAAAAAAAATTCAAGAGACATTATAAGAATTTGATGTTCTTGCTGTGAAAAGAAAATATGGCGATCTTTCATTTTTATTTTAGTAAATTTAAGAAATAAGGGGAAGCTACTGACACTTGTTGACTTACAACTGGCAGTCTATATCTGTCCACCAAATTATAACATCACCTCATCTTTGGAATTTATGAGTTCTAAAAATAAAGGTAACAAATTTTTAAAATTCATTTATTGATGATAATAAATTGTTTACAGTGGATAATAGTGTCTAATCCAATAAATGAAATTCATAAACAAATTCTCGGCAAAGACAAAAAACAAACTCTTGTAGATATGTATAAATTCATGTCTAAAGATTGAGACAATGTTGGGTTTATCTACCATGCAGATACAAAAGAAAATCATAAAAAGTTCATGTTTTTTATATGCCAACGTTATCAGCATATGTAAAGACACACTTAAAGGCACAAAGTGTCTAAATACAATGATGATGTTCACAATCACGATGTATCTCGTAGAAGATAATTATGCTGAATCAGTAGAGCTGTTGGTATTACATTGGTGTACTAATAAAATTACATTGGTGTACTAATAAAATTCGAGCTCTAGGGCAACCTACGGTGCTTGCATAAATACAATGACTATAATTAAAACAATTTCTTTAAAAACGAATTAGTTAAAAATTACATAAGTACACATATCTATTAAATACTAATAAAATAAAGTCCTTATAAACAACAAATGCTTAATGATGAGAATTCCAAATCACAAAAATTCCTTTATTGATAATTATAAATTGTTTACAGTAGATAATAGTGTCTAATCAAATAAATTTTACCAAGTAAGAGTAGCTTCCCCTTATTTCTTGAATTTTTACCGACATAAAAGGAAAGATTACCAAAAATATTTTATTTACAGTTGTTTTCTTCTGTTAGCATTTTGATGGAGCAAGTGTTGCAAAAGACGATTTACTGTTATCATTATATTATTGTGCTCACTTTACTTTGTATTATATTTGTGAGGCTAGAAAATAATTTTCTGTTCTATACTTTGGCTGCTGTTGTGATATTATCTTGAATTATTTTTTATTAGATGAAGCATTGTCAACCATTATTATTCATTTTTGAGTAGTATTTTCTTTCATCTTAATTTTAGTTGCTTTTCATCGCAACCGTCAGTCTATGACAGTAAGTAAACAGCATTGATCAGAAATAAAAATAAGCTCTAGGCTAAACTCAAACTGGTATCCCTTTACTTTGGGAAGCCTGCCTATGTTCGGCAACTGCTGTACCGTAAAGAGATGATAGTTTCAGTCTTGCCTAGCCTGTCTGTTCAAATAGTGTAATGGTTAGCACATCTGCCTCACATACAGAATGTCCTGGGTTTGATTCCTGGTATGAGTGAAGAATGTGGAAAACTTTTCATTAGGACAAATTTCCCTATGCACTCAGCAGCTAAATGATTACACTCTATGCTGTTTGATAAGGGTGGAGGTACCCTGCCAAGGAGGCGGTCATAAAAACTTGTAGGAGTAAAGTCCTAGTCTCAAGTCTGTTGAGACTTGCAAGATCTGACACATGCAACAGAAACTGGCCTCCATATTCCATTGGGAGTTGTCTCTTAAGAGACGGGACACTTTACCTGGCACAGGGATCAGAATATCAGCATGTCTGTTCTCCCAGAGCGAGGCCCTTCCATTGCACTTCGGTTGGGTCGTTGACCTCTGCGGTCGCCCCACGTGGGTGAATCGGGTGTGCTGGTCTAAGTGTGGGGTCTCCGTTCGCGCTCACCTCACACTGGACTGGCTTTCCAGGGAAGTATCAATCCTGGTCCTCATGGCATTTGTCTCAGTGACAGGGACTTGAGGATTCTCCCCTCTCAGGTCCCTAGCCATGGGGATTTGGGATCCCCACCCCTCCTGCCTGCATGTTCTCGAACGTGCAGGACCCCACCCTAATCCGACCTTGTGTCAAATCTGCCGTCGTGGGGAGGCTGATAAAGAACACTTTACCTTACCATTTACCAATCTGTGCTGTTTACTCACTGCCGTAGACTGACGGTCTAAGTAGTTGCGATAAAAACTAAAATTAAGATGAAAGAAATACTAATCAAAAATTAATAATGGTTTTGTTGTTGTTGTTGTATGATATTTATTTTTGTTAATTTTTTTCAACTCATTACAAAAAATAAAAGAAAGAAACACTATGCTACTGGCAGATGTCCATATATGTATGTACCCAGTTATTAATCCACCCATCCCGCCCTCCAAATACCCACCCCACACCTTGGGATCAAACAACTCACAATCTGTGGGTAAATTCACATAATAAACAAGCATTTCATCAAATATGAGTTGAAAGAAAAAGAGAATTTAAAAAATGGTATATTACTGGCGATCTTGTAGTTTATTGTCCCAAATTATCCCCGTTGTTGTGTGGGCACTCGGTCGGTTATCACAACTAAGCAGATATCAAGTCTCTTTGCAGAGTCATTTTTTCAACAGTTTACTGCTATTTGTATTTTTAGTCATACAATTTCAAAAGAAAACATACCAACTTTCAATACAAAAGAAAAATCAGTGTGCTCCTGACTATATGGTAAAATAAATACACCTATAATTAAAATAGCTGATAGTGTTTACTTTTATTTTACATATGGATTTTTTACACTTAGTTTTTATTAGATTTAATATCTTAGTATTTTGTCGTTACTGACCGACTGCCTTCACAATAACCGTGATAATTTACTCTAAACTACAAGATGGCCGCTATACTTTCCCATGTCAATTTCCCTTTTTACTTCATCCTTTCTCAGTGATGGGTTTGAAAGTTTTTGTTAAACAAAAATACAAAAAAGATTTGAAATCCACTGATCCACCTTGTTTGCTGATGCTTCAAAGGGAGGTAACTATGAGCAAAACTGGCTGATTTGCACCTGATTCCCCATGACTCTCCCCTACCACTGTCGGCTAGATTAGAACATCTCAACAGTCTTGTCATCTCTCTGCCTGCACCCGACAGCTTTAGTTCGCACGATCATCTTCACACAATTAAAACTCAACGGAGGAAGAGACAGGATTAACAATTTTCATGTTTTTCCATCCTTCTTCAAAATGTTGGTCCATTTTATTCACTAACCTTCACAGTACTTCATTAAACACGGCCATCATTATTCCAATTGTTAATACAGACCAACAACCCGTTCTTAAAAAAAAAAAAACAGGTGAGCGAAACTGAAGCAAGAAAACTACGAAGGACATATTGAGACTGCTGATCACACAACTGCTGAGATATGGACTATCAAGCCACCCACACTGTGGCAGATCTTCTCAGCCCTTCTCTCTGTCCCTGATGTCTTCCACTGAAGCACTACAGAAGACCTTCCCAATTCCTTCATTAACCCCTTTTTTTCCTGTCCATTTGTAGTCATGTCTACTTCATTAAATCTATAACTATCAATGACACTATTACTATTATTATTATTATAATTATAATTACTATTACTATTATTGTTGCAACAAAGTGATTGCACCATTTGATAGTGTCCTGTTCTTTGTCTTTTCTCTATCCTTCCCTTACCCAATGACACTAGCGGCCAGTTAACTAAAATACTGCCATAGCTGTCCCCCTGAACAAAAGAAGAAGCCGTTAGTTTCCTTGTGTCATGCCAGCTTAAAAAGTGATTTACTCAAGGCATGATGGCTACACTAAGTGACCACCATCATAAAACCCTTCTTCTGACCAATGATATATTTTACAGATACATTCTTGCTTCAAAACTATCAATGAATTAATAAAGATAACAACTGTGGATCTTTTTGTGTTGTATTTTTCTTTTTACGCTGTTGTCAGAGGCAGCACAATCTGCTGCTACAATGAAAACTTTAAAATATGTAGAATTCATCACTGTTTTCGAAAGTATTAAAATTCAGAATGGGAGCTTTTGTAAATACATTACCTTTTTAAGCATATTCTATCATTTTTCC
>VCCN01006196.1:4189355-4215235 GCA_006491835.1 Architeuthis dux
TTTTTTTATTAGATTTCTCGAGAACCACTGATCCATAAAACTTGACACTGCATTGCATTGTGTGCTGATTAATATATCTGGTGAATGTCAACTTTGTATAATGGCCAATTGTCGAGTAATCGTGGTGCATACACACACTTAAACAGACAGAGATTTCTTCAATTTTAGTTAGAAGATAATCAGTGACCATGTTTTCTATAACAAGCACTGGTGTCTAAAACCACTATACTTTTATTTATTATACATTAAGGGTCATATAATGTCTTGTATTTAGTGCCTTTGTTAGCTTTGTTCTTTCTGTTTTAGCTGTGATTAGTACAAACGCATTTGGTTCGTAACTGTATTTAGCGTATTAAGAAAAGAGATGGAACAAGACACGTGTTGACAGGGCGATTTGCCTGTGACGAAGAGAGCCTTGTCCGTTCCCACTTATGGTCCATGTTTCTGGGGGCTGCTGGGAGCTATTGCCTGTGTAGAACTGCCGAGCCTTCCCAGCTCCCATTTTCATGACCGGAAACGGGGCTCGTAAGATGGGGGGCTGTTGGGTAAATTCTCAGCATGTTTATTCATATTAAAAACATACACATAGATACATACATTTATACAAGAGTTATTAAGAATTATATATCAGCTATTTTATGGAACATTTTCTAATATGTCAAGCCTCAGATTCTGTTTTACACTACTCAAACATTTTAGCATCTGTATATATAAAAGCTAGGGCCCATTGCTTTGTAATGCACAAAATATGTCACGCTATGTTTTTGTTAATATCTAAGAGTGTAGACCAGATACATCTTTCATATTTTGCATACATAACTCTAAAATAATAGCATAAAATGATATAATTTATATCTTGCTCATCTCAACTAGGTAGGTACCAAAAACATTACAAATTGTAGCAATGATCACAGACCTATATAAAAGATTTGGGTGGGAGATGTTTGAGACAAATTCATATACAAAAAAACTAAACTATACTGACATTAATTTTGTCAGGAGTATTCTTTTTGATGGCGAATGTTATGTTATGTTTTTGTTCACATCTACGAGTGTAGACCAGACACCCTTATGTTGCTCATCTCAAGCATCTAGAAAGCTCACATTGTTTTTGATAGCAGAAATATGTACCAAAAACATTACAAATTGTTGCAATGATCGCAGACTTGTATAAAAAATTCTTAAATGTATTGCAATAATTCAAATAATAGCATAAAGTTAGTCATAAAAATTACTATTGCATACTAAAAACAGGTCTTCGCCTGTTTTTTTATGCCAATTATTGTCATACAAAATTAACTTCAAAATTATGCCATGACTGATGTCAGTCAACAGAAAAATTCAAAGTCTGTAATTAAGAATCTTCCAAAAATAAAGTAACCATTATAGAAATATAGGATTTGAAGAAAATTAGTTAATTTAATGATTGGATTTTGAAAAAAATATTACAAATGTTTTACTTAAAATATAGTGAAAAATACATTTGTTTACAGTGGGTGTCTGTTACCTGTCAACTCAGTTCAAAGGGTATTGAGTCAGTCCTTACCCACATGTGATGAAAGCCTGCTTAAATTTACGAGCGTCTCATGGGACAGCTGAAGTATGGATGATCAAAAATGACAAAACCTAATATTACCCACAATGGCAAAAGTATATTCCCATCATTAAAACACTTTCATATCACGGGCAACACTCAAGTATGGTAATAATAATAATTGAAATAGGTTAAATTCTAAACTTGATAGTACAGCAATTTTGGCTTTAATAATCCAAATGATAGTAAAGTGGTCAAACATACAATTTGCAAATGCTGTACCATTTGTTGACATAACACCTTTCAGAATTGTATTTTCAAACTTGTGAGAAAGCATAAAGCGAAACCAGATAAAACTTGGGAGACGGCAAGGAACCAGTATTTTGATAAGAATCTGGTTGCATAATGCAATGATACGTACAATTTATTAAATCAATTGACGTAGTCAACCTTAATTTAACAGCCATTCAAGCGTAAAGTAACTAAGCCGAGTCATGAGAAGCCATTTTCACAACGTAATATCACCTTGTTATATGCGTTCAACTTTGAGCGAGTTGCCTCCCTTAGATTAGAAACACAAATCAGGTGGCTACATGCGTGTATTATTAGTTCAATGCAAAGTTGTCTCAATCTCTAGCATTCTATTCATCATTACTACAGCTATTTTGTCCAGTGGCGGTTGGGTGATTTAACTCAGAACTTCACTCATGTTAAAATGTCCTAATTTATATTTTCCCAACTTTCTTTTAAATATTGATCAACTGATTAAATGATTGCACATACCTTCCAAGGCCCCTATTTACAATAGCTTATACTCTATAAATAAAAAAAACGTAGGCTAGCAGTGTAATTTTAGGTTTTACCAAGAATTATTCCCTAAACTAAATTTCTGGAAAAAAAGAAAAACTATTTTATTCTATTTGCTAAATCCATTTAGATCCCAACATTTACTAATTAAAAAAAACCCAACAACCCTGGACGCCACTGATTCTTGTAAGTACAAAAGTGATTGCTTGGCACATAATGTCTCAATTCCTGCATTCTACAGTTTTATAGTCTTATCTTTAGAGAGCAATTATACAAGGTAACAGATTAGTTATATAAAGAGTATATCTATCTACTCCTGCTGATAAAAATACCTTTTTTGACAGCAGTTAATTGCGTCATTAAGCCAGATTCAGTGTAATTGGGCTGGGTTTAAACTAATAAGAAAAATGGTAGTTAAATTTGGTATGGCCAATATCCAAACAAAGATTATTTTTTTAAATTTTGATATTCTCGGAGGTGACTGTCTTTTCACTTAGGCTGGACTCAAAATAAATAAATTCTATATTTTTTCTTCTAAAACAAAAAAAACCATGAGTAATCCAAATATATCTGAATTTTTTTACTGGGATCAACGAGTAGATCATATGAAAATTAAAAACAAAATCAGGATGCATGTTGTATAGCAATGATCAACAAGCTAATCTTGCTGGCCATTGTTAGTGGGTTTGATCCTCAAAGGATCACCCAGTATAGATGGTCTGATATCAACTCATGCTAAGTTAATAGTCTGTAACACTGGACTCTTCCACTCAGAGGTAAACATTTTGCTAAAAATCCCTCCTACCCACCATTTGAAACTATGTATTCTTCCACTGAAACGAATTCACTATATTTTTAAAGAAATAGTTTCATAGAAATTAAAATATAGCCATAATTTTTTTTTCACAGGGATTAACTAGTATTAAGATTAAAAAAAAATATTAGAAAACCATAATAGATTTGTCATTAATGATTAGAACTAATGTGTAAATTTGACTTCATATTAACAGGATTTTTGTAATTTGATCACTTACAACGGCTCAACATGTTTACACAGTAATTCTAAGTATGGTAAAGCATCCTGTCTCTTAAGAGACAACACCCAATGGAGTATGAATGGCCAGTATTGAAGTCCTGGTTTTCTTTGTATGTGTCAGCTTAGAGATCCTTGCAAGTCTTAAGTCTGGTCGAGACCAGGACTTTATTCTTACAAGTTTTTATGACCGCCTCCTCCCACTGAAGGGATACCTCCACCCTAATCACACAGCTAACAGTGTACTCAATTAGCTGCTGAGTGCACAGGGAAATTTGTCCTAATGAAGAATTTTCCACATTCTTTGCTCATACCGGGAATCGAACCTGGGTCCCTCTGAGTGTGGGGCAGATATGCTAACCATTACACTATCCGAGCGAACTTAATACACTTCAAGTGGATCGTTCGCATTACACATTCAAGTGCTAAATGATGAACTTTTATATTGAACTCTACTTAAGACTTTAAATAAAGGGTTATAATCCTGTTGACAGCACTTACCATATCAAGCTATAATCATAGAATAGGTAAAATGAGAGCTTTAAGAGTGAACACTATCCAACAATATATCCTGTTAAGATTGCATCAAGATTTACTATTGCATTCTGTTAATTGATGAGAATAAAATCTGACTCATAATCTAAGAGTATAATCTAGCTTATAAATTAAAAATTGGCTACTTTACAATATTACTTAGTGCCAGGGGACTAGTTATGGTTCAAGTAATTTGTAGATTTATAAGTTAACCGCACAAAGTAGTACCAAGATCTACCATAAGAGGGCCCATAGGCAGTTATTTGAAGTCAGTTTTTGTAGATGAAAATTTGAAAGCATCTATGTTTTAATGCTCTTTAATATAAAAAAACTGGACAACTTGAATACGCATATAATAATTAAGACATCAAGTCTGAAATATCTGTCAATTCGTTGTATAAACAAAAAGTTGCTTCAAAGAAATTTGCTCGATACTTCTTCACTATTGCCAAAGGAGTTTTAAAACAAACAAGTTATATTATTTATACATTACAAAAATTAAGTTATTTTTTGTGTTTGCAGGTATTAAATACTGTCTATATAATATATAGACATATATATAATGTTCGGCTCTCGTGGCAACTTAAAAAGAAAACACTGTCCAAAGAAGTACCAAATACGATTAAAACAAGTTGCCGATTGATAGTGAAGTGAATAAAAACATGCGAGTCGTAACTTTTATTATGCTCAATTTAGCAGTTGTGATGGCCTTTAAATAATGGCCCTGGGCTATTATTTGGTCCATTTTTTCCACCCACCCAAATTTGCCTGTTTTTCCGTTTTACCACCCTGGACGATCTTACAGTAGATCCTGATATTACGAGTTAAGTATAGTTTGCTGATTTTTAAGTAAGTTCAGTCTAAAGTTTAATTTTTCATATGTTGTGATAAAGAATTGCAAATCTAAAATTGAATACTGCAAAACATTTTGGTTTAAATGTTGAAACATTTTATTAAACTGCTCGCATACTAAAAATACCAACCTCATTAAAATCTTAGATTGAGATATCTTAAAAAATAAAAAATTTGTTTAAAATGCTAACTCATGTCCTTATCACTGTTATGCAAATTTAAAATTTTTACATTGTATTAAAATAATTTATAAGCTTCAACTTAAAGCACTTCACATCTCAATCCATCTATCAATTGCTGGCATTGGAAATAAATAAATGGGTATACAATTTTGTAAATTTACATTTCTTGTGTGCCTCTGTGATGTTAACTTTATATTAAGAGATCAGGTAAAAATTACACCTGCCTCTCACTGAAATATATTCAAATGTATGAGGCATTTTTAGCAGTTACATAACAGTTGTTGAAATGAAGTTCATTTCTGACCAAAACAGTTAAAAGCTGATGAACCAGTATAAAGAAAAAGTGGGTTATTCAAACGTATTGTAACTGAACAACTATTTTAAACTATTGGTTTCAACAATTTGAATAATTTAATTTCTTCTCTCAATGAACATATTCCCAGTGTTATGGTATTTATCAAGAATACAGTCTACATCAGGCATGGCCCACAGCCTCATGGATGGACTTCATTAAATATGTGATGTTGCATACAAAAATTGTGTTTACCTTATCTATTTCATTAGCGAACAATAAAATTCAGTATTGAGTGGCCTCAAATAAATCAATATTTTATAGCTAAAATGTTTTAATGCATTCCTGCTGTTTTATTAATATACTGGCCAACTTGGCAATAAATGTTAGATCCCGTCATACAAGTGCAGTTTTCTATTATACTCAGTGAAAACATGCTTGTATAGTCAACTTTTTCTTTTCAATATCCATAACCTTGCATGATCATTGTTATATTTATTATTCGACTTGGCCCGCCAGACATAAAAACATTTCTAATCCAGCCCGCCTACCAAACAGTTACACATTGTTGACTAGCAAGGCAAAATGAATAAAGTTTTCTAGGAAGATTTAGCAAATATAGATCTTCCTAGTTTGGAAAAACTTAGGATCCCATTTAAAGATAGAATAGAGTTTCAAGTAATGGTATCTGGAAGATTAAATAATAGAAATCATACCCACAATTTTATAAAACCTGACTCTGCAAATCTTAACTGAGGACAAGACAATGACATTTACCTAAGAGGTTTTAATCCTAGTTTAAATTTACATACTAATTAATCAGCTTAAGGCTAGAGACCTGCACAGGCCAATATTTTGCAGCCTGTAAGCTTTTTAAATAGACTGCCCGTAATTTTTTCATGCTTTCAGGTCTGCCCGTACCGGAGGCTCGTGATTTGTGTATTTAAGTTTAAGATATGCACGACCAGTAATATTTTTGTTGATAATTACTCAAGTACTTCTTTCAAAAAAATATAGCTACGAAAATTAAATAGTAAAATTATTTAATTTTGTACTCACTGAATTGGAGGTTTTAAAATTCCAAATTGCAGTGTCGGAACAAAAGATCAACATTTTCTTTAAATTAGTTCTGTGCAAGTATAATTCCTGCAGCACTAACATTCCTTTCACTGGATGCAGGAATATCCGAGTATTTCCTAGCCAGTAATGGGAACATAGATTCAGTAATCTTCCAAAACTGAAGAACATCACTTTCGTCATCAATTTAGTAGCTCATGTACTGCTCAACATCTTTACAAAACCCAAACTTCCTCATTATAATAATGTATGTATTACCATTCATCAAAGTCTTTACTCTTGTCAGAAATTAACAAACTATTTCAGGCTCAGTTACTTTCTCATTGTCCATAAGGTCAACATGAATACTTATTAGCACTTCAGAACGATGACAATTTAGGCTATACAAAGAGAAATTTTATGAATAAGCAACACTTTATATTTAGCATAAAGAAATTCTTTTGAAAGTTCTTTCAATATGTCATTTTGAGAAACGTTCAAATGATTAAGTGATAAAGCAACAACAAGCTGTAGATTTCACTTTCCAGCACATCATTGGCATCTTTAAATAGCATCAGAAACTGTTCAAGACTGCCTTTTAAAATGTTCATTAGGTGGTTCAAATTACTTTCTTCTAGCAAATCCTCGATATTACTATATTGATCTAGAACAGTGGTTACCAACCCCCGGGGGATAAGGCTATTATGTAAAAATAAAAGTCAAGTATAGAGCTAGAAGTGCAGAAAGCTATCAAGTCAAAGGCTCGAAATTGAGAAGGATTTATCTGCTCTCACTAATAGAAGCACAACTGGAATAACTAGTAGGATTAATAAAAGAAAAAAAAAAAAAACCCACATTGACGTGTACAATCAGTTACGGTAGAATTCTTATTGTACTAAATTGGAACTTCAAATGATGTTCTAATTATTTTCACTTGCTTTCTTTGAGCAAGCTATGTTTGATTACTTCCCTGATGTGCCTTGAAATTAATTTAACAGCCAGTTGCTGAACAAAAAAAAATACAATTGGCAGTAAATAAATTGCTATATCTCTTAATATTAAATGTGTGCTTACTAAATTTTCAGTGATTATACCCAATGTATCACGAAGTTCAGTGAAATAAAACCTTGAAAAGGTATTATAGAGTGATTGGAATTGTTATGATTTAAATGTAAAAGTGTTTTTCTTTTAGTAAATTTCTTTTTATTTAAAAATGTTTGTTTATTTTCAATAATAAATTATCAATAAACTTTAGTGGTATCAAGCAAGCAATCAGTCCATGGTACGCGTTTTTATCATTTTTTTCTATCACGCCTAGAAGCGTTAAGTCATAACAAATCAAGTTTTATAGCATTTAGAATTCAGTCAACATCTTCTGGATAAGGAGTTTTAATTTTTTTTTTATTACTTAAGAAATATTTAGCAAAAAGTGCAGGTGCTTATTAAATAGAAAGCTTAAATTTACAGTATTTTACAAAATTTAGTAAGGGAGTCTGCAATTTATTCATTACTAAAACATGCACTAGGTTAGCCTGACAGCTGATTTTGGATCAGAAATATTCAGTTTAATCTAAACAAAAGTGAATTTTTAAGCAAGGACATGAAAAATATTTGCTTGGTAAAATGCTTTTCTCCATTAGGTTAGACTTATTGATGTACTTGCATATAAGTTTTCATTTAGGCATACAGGAGTTAGTTTGGATCTTCGATACTATGTAACATCCAGCCAGGGTTGCCAGATTAGTTCTCAAAATCGGTGTTCCAAAATTCAGAAAGGGATGGCTCAAAATAGCTAGATTATCAATGAAAATAGCTAAAAGTGGCTAGAACCGATATCTAAAAATGCAGCAAAAATCTAAATTGAGATATATTAAATCAGACAATTTTGGATGACCAATTAAAATCCTTTACTCGTACATACAGGACAGAAAACAGACATCTGGCAACCCTGCAAATAATTTTTTTAAAAGTAGTTCATTTATAAATCATCAATATCAATTTATTTTTTATTAAAAAAGTATTTGGCTGAACTTATTGATTATAAGATCGAATCATTTTACCATGAGCACAGACAAACACTAAAAAGTTACTAACAGGGGCTCTCAATCCAAGTTTCCTCCCTATTTTGAATTATCTAGTAATTCATTCATTTTGTATCACACCACTATGTTCTTCCCCTGGGAGCCAAGTGCCTCCCATTTGAGAATCTCTACGCTAAAGTTTTGTAACCTTCAAGTACAGCATTTTCTCACTCAGTGACTTCAGTTTTCAGATACCTTCCATCATTGTTCATTTCTAAAAAACAAACATGTTATACATCCAGACATTCACTTAGGGTGAAGCCACAGAAAATAGCTGTCAAGTAAACTTCCTTATTCTTTTCAAGGATTATAATCTTTCTCTCCTTGATTATTAATTTGGTAATCAATGTAGGGATAGATGTCCGATTGTCTCAATGTTAAAAACTGGACAAATAAGAAAAATTAATGAATTAAAATATCCAGTTTCAAAAATTTCCCCCCTAATTCACTAGAAATCTTTTTCAATTTACAAAAAAAAAAAAAAAAAAAAAAAAAAAAAAAAAATTATGAATTTTGTTCATTGATGGATACTGCAAATTATTTTGCATTAATAAAGATGTGCTTCATATAAATTGTTTTGTAAAATATTAAAAAAATTTGAAAATAGGATGTTTATCTGACATTTTGGTGGTTAAGCGAATCAGAAACGTGTTCCTGAGAACCTAATAAAATTTTTTTAAAACCCAACAAGGTATGAAAATAGAAATCTGCCAAAAGATACTTTGAACTTTAATAAAACTACTCCCTAAAAGATATCTTGAATAGATTCAAAACAATTATCTTGCATCATTTAGGATAAGCCAAGTATTTGTTTCAGCAAAACAGTTGAATATCTTGCCATGCAGAGATTGATACACAACTAGACTTTAATTAAATTCAGAAATATTTCTGTTGAAGTATTCAATTTGATGTTCTGTTGGACTCAATTAAAAGATTAATTGTAGTCATTTATATTTTAAAAATGTTAATGCTATTTAAATTTTTCAAAATAAATAGGACAAATTAAATTTTGGGGGGCTGATTTCTATTTCAGTACCTACATTATGAAAATGCTGTTAAAACAATTAAAAAACCCTTGTAAGAGAAAAGATAGCAACTTTTAGAGCAGTTAGTAAGATTAAAGTCTCAAAACCAAGTTTGAGAAAGCCATCTTCAAACTTAGATCAGTGCTCAACCAAATTTGTACAAATCAGTAAAGATAAAAAGTCAAACTTTCATTTTAAAAATCCTTTATTAATGGCATACAAAAAAGTAATAAAGCACTAAAACAGATTAAGACAGCTCTCCCAGCAAGGGGATAATTTGTACCTGTCATTGTATGGACATTTAAACCTGATTTGAGTGAAGAGCTAATTCACACAGAAATGGAAATAGAAAGAAAGACATCAACAGCCAGTAGGTACATTGCTACCTGTTTTGAAGGCTCAAGTACATAGTAGCAGAAGGGTGCTTGGTTGGCAAGGTACTCAGAAACCGTGTACCTGGAAAGACAAGAAAATTACAATTAGTTTCATCACATCAAGAAAATTAAAAAATTAAATTAAAAAAAATAAAATAAATTTTTAAAAAATAAATAAATTACAGAATAGTAAGTTATTATACCTTTAATTGCTCATCCTTAGCAATCCCTATCTTCCTCAGAAAGTCCCGAATGTTGACTCTCTGATCCCCCTGCAACTGTATAACCTCCCCGTATTCAGGGTGATCCACTACAGTACCATTACAGGCGAACTCCTATGAAAAAAAAAGAAAAAGGAAATAAAAATTAGAATTCCACAATAGTAAATTATTGCCCCCATCGCTTTTTCACTTGGGGCAGAACATTGTCAGCATTTTTTGGTAGATTTTAAAGAAAGCAACTTACTTTCTTACAGGCCTTGACTATTTTTTTCAAGTCGTAGTCCTTAGAGATACCCTGAACTGTCGTTAGGGTTTTCCGACCGTTTCTCTGCTGTATCCGGATATGAATTATACCCTCTTGTACGCCAGAACCACCAACTTCATCGCTGGCAGTTTTCAGATCTGAAAAATAAGCAAATAATAAAGTATGTCAGACTAAAACAAGACCGTTTTGATAAACATTACGTATTTGGTAATAATAGCTCACCGGAAAAGAAAGTAATACCATTCTCTGCCAAAAAATGTAGATTCAATAAAACATCAGGTATCTCGCTTTATTTTTTTTAAAGAGTTGGTTGAAGACTCCTAGCTATTGGGAAAGAGGCCCTCACCCACCATTGAAACTCAATGGGGCGGTCAAAGGAACCAGGTTTGAGTCGACGACGGTTGATCCCCCCCCCCCTATTAAGTTTCAGAGTCCTCACTTGTGCCACGGTAAAGCTTTTATTTAACCCATTTTTATTTTTTTTCTCAACGATATTTCATTAAATTTAGTTTTATAATTGCTTCGTTATTCTAATGCGCATGTGTAAATTGTCATGTAATACAGACATTCGACAGATTTTATTCTAGATTCGGAATTAATGGCTTGAGCTTAGATTTTTTTTGCAAGCTCTAATTCTAACAGATACTATAAAATGTCACTTGTAAACTGATAATTATATTTGTCGCTAAATTTGCGGTTTAAATTTATTTCCGAAAAATAGTCAAAGGAAAATAATTCTTTTAAATTTTTTTATATAGAATCTATTAAAAAAATACTATCGACACAAGAGATTTCGTTATTATCTGCTACCAAGAAGAAGACTAAAAGCCAAGCAAATTGTCAGTTCAATATTTTTGAAAAATTTAAAAAAAAAAAAAAAAAAAAAAAAATTTGGTCTGGTATTATTTATGCAACAATTTGGACATCGCAAAAACTTAAAACTGGGCTGAGTTAATTTTCAAATATTAGATAAGTGATGATCCAAGCTTTACTTACATAATAATTCGAGGCCCCTAAAAACTAAAAGATTTCCGGAAGAAATGAAGGAAGTATTTCAGGACACATCGAAATATACAGCTTTTTCTAAACCGAATAGAATCTCAACTAACTACGCAAGACAAATTCTTTTTGGTAGGAGTCGTGTATAATAATATTGTTCACAACAAAACTGATACGAAGTAAATAATTTGGTCTACAAAATAAATGAGGCGCCAAATAACCGAAAAGGTGTGGTATTGTTCTTAGTGGCAGAATTCCAGTTGAATTCCTGTCGAGTAGGTGTAGCAGTTAGTGACTACTAACCTCATCATAGCACTACTAAGTAGTAGCAGAAAGAACTAGGAGACTACAAGAGTTGCAACATTTAATAACCAGTCAACACATTTGAACTTTTGAATCAGAACAATGAGAACGGTTTTCTTGGAAATATCAACCTTTTAGATAAACGAAATATCAAATTTCTCTGGAAAAAAAAAGAGGGGGGAAATGGAGGACTAAGACTTAAGTTTAAACTAAGCAGTGATGAAACCTTAAAAGTTCAGATTTCTAGAAAGTTATACAGGAATAATTTTAATCGATTAAAAATGTTTTAATATAAAGCCAGTTGGAATTTGAAGAAATAAAGAAATTGAAATTTTAGTGAATCATTTTATATTAAATAAAGAAAAAAGTGAGGAGGAGGAAGAAGCGTTAGATTTAGTAGTGATTGCCGGAAGAAATTGGGACACTAAAAATATCAGTGGAACAAACTGATAGATCCAAGGATTCAACACAGAAACATAGATAATTATTAAAATATAGGTCAGAAAACGATTCTGGCCATTTTGGATGCGGTTACAAGTCAAAGAAAACAGGAAAAGATGAAGCGAGTTGATGCGAACTAAGATTTATAAGAAAGAGCAACATGGCGTCGGATGGTTATAAAATAGGACAAGCAAGAGGTGAGGGGAGGAAGAGACAGAATAGGAACAATTATCTTTAGATTTTATGTTAAATACAGTTTAAATTAAGAATAAGATATTTAAAAATTATTTTTTTTTTAGATTATTTGAGTTAGATAGTCTTAAACTAAGCTGTGAAGAAGACAAAAAACGGTCTAAAATAAAAATTTCAAAAAGCAACTTACCAAAAGAAATGGAGAGGCTCGGGATACTGGTCATACAGCAGGTAGTGTTTTCCACCAGGTAATCTCAACCCTGACAACGAGGGATAAATTCAGTGGTTTCCTCACGGAAGAGAGCGCGACAAACAGAAGAATACAGAGAGAGTATGCTGCACACTCACTGTATTAAGAAATGATGGCGAATATTAGGACGAAGAGGACTCTACACTGATTGTTGGCAAGGAAAGGAAGCAAGAGAATGATATACGCCGCCGCTGCTGCTTATGGTTCAAGTGAAAGGCTGACGTCACATTGACCAATAGTTTTTAACCTTTGTCATGACGTCATGCGTATTGAAGATTTCAGCCAATCGTAGCTCATTCTCGCTACTTTGTCTCGCCATTAGCAAATATATTTATTTTTAATTTGAATTTATTAATCTAACTATATATATCTTTTTATTTATTTAATGTAATAGTAAATATGAATGATAAATGTTGTTTTTTTTTTAATTTAAAAAAAATAAAATCTGTTTGAAGAAAATCCCATCATTCCTGTTTATTCAAACAACAAATGACGTCAGAACGAGGGAGAATTTATTATGGGAGGTTCTTATTATCTCCCTTCCCGGAACTTTTTTTCATTTTATTTTTATTTAAAAATAATTTAGGCTTAATAATTTTATACCATTCTTGTGGGATGTGTGGGGTTTTGATTTTAATCGAAAAACCTAGTTAACTAATTAAATTTTAATTGTTTATAGGGTTTTAAATTATACCTTAGGGGCAACGATTTTGATTGACATTCGTAATTTTTGAAAATGACTTTTTTTAGCGATAATAATTTGACTTAATTCTCGAATAACGCAAGAAACGGAGGGAGCAATCCATGACGAACTTCCTGTTGTAATGTCCAGAACAACACAAAACTACTGGCCAACAGTGACAAGTAAGTCGAGATATTCCTTTTTAATGTCGAATAATTTCTAGATGATTAGATATTTATTAATAATCCAAATCCAGAATGATATTGTGGAATACTCAAATCTGCTTAGATATGATTTTAAAATTAAGATTTTTAAAAAACAAAACATTGTGTAATAGACAACTTTACTCCTAAAATGGGAATAATAAAAACATCGATAAATGTCATAATTACTCGCCTCAATGTTTTAAATTATTTAAGAAACAGATAATGTAGCTGGCAGTCTTAACACTTTATCTGATGGATTCACGTCAAGATTTCGATTTGTTTATTGAAAATTCATCTTTGGGGATCAAAGATTGTTGTTGTAGAAAAATATAGGATTGATTTATTTATTTCAACCTTTGATCATCTTTCTGTTTGCTTGGCACGTGTGTCTTTTTACTTTTCTTTTTGACACGATGCGATGGTTTTAATAATGGCCAGGTTAATTTGCTTTAGGTTTTTTCCGCTAGTTAACATTCAAATTGCTGCTACACTGGGATGGTGATGACACAATCATTACGTATGTATCAGGACTTTGTCTTTAATCTAATAATATTATACTTTAATGTTCAAAGTTTTTAAAAAAAATGGTTTAGTCGTCTGCTACAGCTCGATGGTTATGTCTTGAAAAAGAAAATTAAAAGCTTTTTTCTTTAAAAATAAATAGTTTTAGTTTATTTATCCGATCTTTTAACAGTATTTTTACGTTAAATTGTAACAAGGTGCATCGTTAATAGATGCGAATTGTAGATTTCAATGGTTACCTTTACCTAAACGAGCAGACTACAAATGATTATTTTTGTAATTTTATACTCAAATTTATTTTTCCAACTTTAGAAGGTATATTTTACTTCGTTCTTTGTTTCTCTTGGATGTTATATTCAATATAATATTGACGTGAATTAGTCTTTTATTTATTTATTTTTATCGACTTTGGATGAGCTGAGAAGAAGAACGCATTTAATGTTTGAGATTCATTGTTGTTAATGTTTGACTGACTCCATATTGCATACAAATAATTTATTCATAAGTCTTTTATGGAGTTGATCAAGTTTTTAAAATAAATGAATCTCATGTTAAAATTGTTTTGGGGATGTTACGTGTATCTTAAAATTATGAAATTCTTACTTGACCTTCGTTTCACTTTTCATTATGCAAATTAGGAACTCATTACAAGTGTGGTTCTCAGTTGACAGTTAGTTACACTAACTCTATTCAATTTCAAAATCTTTGTATTTCAATGTATCCAAAAGAATTATCCAGTTGTTCAAGAAATTGTTGATTTTATTTTAAGCTTGATATTTTATTTTTTAAATAATTGTTTAGTAAAAAAAATATTTCATTCCATTAATTTTTACATTTTTTAGGCATGGAAAGCCTTATGACTCATGATTTTCAGGTTTTATATTTGTATGACATCAAATTGGGACTGAAACTGAAAGGAATATAAATTCCACATTTGGGGATAATGAACTGTAAGATGATGTTCAGGTTGTATATATATTGGAACCATTTCAAATCATTTAATAGCAGTTGGGATGGAAAAAAGCTCAATTAATGTATTCCATTTGAATTGAATGAAGAACAAAAATTGGACCTCTGGAGGTTAGCTTTGTTCAGCAGTGTGAAATTTAGATGTAAAATGAATTTTGTATAATTCTCATAGTTTAACAACATTTCTGCACCAGGACCAACAAAAACAATATATAAAGTGTGAAACTGTCGGGTCATATACTTGTATATAATGTCTAATAACCAGAGTAAGCCGGATATCGATGAGAACCCAAATCATGAAAACTGGAAGATTATAGTCAGTTTGGTGGAATAAATGGTTTGATACATAGACTCCTTTATTTTGGCTAAACGGTTAATGTTGATAGACATATAGATCAGCTTGAAATGATACATTCAAAACCAAAACAGTGCCCAGGGGAACAGTAAATATTTAATTTTGCTGCATGATAGCACCTTCCCTTTTGTTGCTAAAATGACATTAGTAAAGTTGAATCGGATGAAGATATTGCATTCTGTTTGTGTACTTGACCATTCTCCAACATATTTCTTTTAAGCACCCATACCAACATTTTATAGTCAAGAATCCAGATCAAATTGAAGGAGTCGGTGAATATTAGTTCTTTGAAGAATCCTTTAGGAAGGGTATTAATGACTCAACAAAGTTTGTGGAAGTCTGAGTGGTGTAACAGTTACCAGCATGGGAAATGGAATTGGCGGGTCGAGTCCAAATTCCATCTGATGTTGTTGGTGTTCACTTCTCGTTAATTCCCTTGGGAAAGGCATGAAACCATCTCTTCTCTGTCCAGCTATGGGTAAAATAACAGGGCAGACTGGGCTCTCTAGCCTTGGTTGCTAACCAGTCTAGGAGGACAACTCTAAATTCAAAACCAGGAGTGGAATCCACTCCTCCCTATAGCTATGAGTAAAAAAAGAAAATAGCCAAAATAAGTGAGGATTGGAGCTTGCAATCCCGTTCCATAAAGATGGTCAGCAAATTGCAGGACCAATCTAGGATTGATGACTTTCTGCCACAGAGATATAGATGTATTGGGGCTGATGTTTAAATTTAAATAAATCAACAATTTCTTGTTGAACAACCTGATATATTTATCACAGAACATCTCTCAAAAAGATGTTAAAACATAATTGTTCTGTTTGTGTGGTGAGGGTTAACAGCATTTTGCTACTGCTGCTACCTGGACATATAGTTATGGGACAGTGGTTTGTCCAAGTACTCTCTCTGTCTCTCCTACTCTATTGTGTCAACCATCAAAGTATGCCAATGATAAGACATTTTGTCAAGAAGTCTGTTATGGTGAGAGTGCAGAGAAAAGCTGATTCATGCCATTCCTAAGGGCATTAGTGCAAAATAAACAGTCTCAGCTGAAATTTGAACTCTGCTGTTTTTGACTTTCTGTGCTGTTAATCATTGTCAACCCACGCTTCTAACGCAAATACTTACAACTGCCTTACACCGCCCTGTGCCTGCAAATACTTACAACTGCCTTACACCATCCCCACGCCTCTTATGCAAATGCTTACAAGTACATTTTTGTGGCAATCAAACATTGTGCAAAGTTTTCTTTAGAAATTCTGGGATTATATTTTGTCTTGCTAAACATAAACTAAATTGAAGGGGTGAATGTGATATAATTCTTTCTTTCTTTCCTTACTATTTGTTCTGCTTTTTTGTCTATAGCTGAATAATTTCAATACTTACCTTCTTAAGCCTTTTTCACTTCTGAACAGAATAATGGAACTAAGAACTTCTTGACAATGATACATGCTAATAATAATAGGTTTATCTTTTTGATCAGTGCAAACAAAATATTGTTTAAAATCTTTATTGTATGACTGAAGTGAAGCTGTAAATATAATTGAGATTCTTTGCCAGAAATGGCTGACTAATTTCCACCAAGTACTTTTTCAAGATAGAAATAGTGATTGTGAAATACTGTAACATTATCCATTTCACTTTTGCTGTTCTCATTGAAAATTGCAAGAACAATTGCGCTCTTGTTAATAACTGTCCTAGATTTTCTTAGTTCCGTAACACTCCTTTCACTGACACTTGTACATATAACATTAAGTATTTTTCTCTTTAAAATCATGACTATATTAATGCTGGTTTTCTTTTATTAAACACTTATAGGCTCTACCCTATTAATGTATGTTACAAGATCTGTCCAGAAAGTATCCAGTTATTTAATACTAACAAAATAAATAGCCTACAAACAGCATCAGTCCTCTTCAAAGTAGTGCTCTTGGGATCTCACACACTTAACCCAGCTGCCTCGTCGCATTCTCTTTGATCTCATCCACAGTCTGAATATCTCCTCCTTTTGAACAGCTAAAAGCCAGAAGTTACATGGAACCAAATCTGGGCTGACGGACCTGTGTGACAATGTTTTGAAAAAGAAATCCTGCACAAAACGTGCAAGCTCAATTATTGTGAATGCAACTGTCACACAGTACACAAGCTCACTCATTGGCATCTCACTGCTGACTGAGTGACCTCTTTGGAGAATTTCTGTTTATCCATGTTCTCTAAGTTCCTCTCTGATTGGTTGCCAAGTTGCAGCAACCAGACAGACCTTGTACTTTCCCTCTTTTATAAAGCCTCATTCTGGGAAGGTGGCAAATTTTCATTTCTTGAGTCTGATTGCTTCATCATTCACAATTAGGAACATTTTTTTTTCTAACTATGGGAATACTTTTTCAGTTTCAGTGTTCTAGATGGGTTTTTTTAAAAATCTTCTTAAAATTCTACAACTTCAAAATTTCAATATTTCAATATTTCCTAAGAATTCTTATAAATGTAGGTCCGCCTTGTGTATAGGATTGATAGATGTACATGTTATGGCTGCTTAGGCCATTATCAACATCCTGATTCCCAAACCAAGCAAGCTTTTTCTTTTGTTTTTTTTACACTTTTTATATATTCTTCTTAAAGATGCTCTTTCTAGTATATAACTCAGGATGGTGTGGTTCTTATAGATTATAAGCCAACAATATTAATAAATGATCGGGAGTTTAGGAATATTTCAAATCTTTCTGTTTACACTAAAGTAATATAAGTAAATATCAGGGCGTTAGCACTATCTGTTTAACAGTTAATTTCCAATAGAAACCTAATTCCAATTTCCCAATTAAGCTGAGCGTGTTGTTTTTTTTAAATACAAAAATGTGGACATCAGAAAACTTCCCAATCCTATAAAAACAGTGGGGATATCAAATTCCGGGCTAACACCCTGATATTGTACACATCAGATACTTTTCATTTTATTTGTTGTTCTGTCAAAGCCAGGGTTTATTTATTTCTACTTGAGGACTAACAAAATTTAGTAACTATTTCATTCTTTAATATACAAACACATGTACTAAATTATTTTAATTTTAAGCCAAAATACTTGAATTTTACTTTATCACACTCTTGTTACACTTCATAGTTACTTAGGTTCTATGCGTACTGATGTCTTTTCTGTTTCTTGCATAATCCAATAAACAGGCTTAGTTTTCTAATAGTGTTTTGGTTCGTTATGGCAAAATAGTGAGTTGTTAAAGCATCTGGTTGTGAAATCTTTTAAATAATTTATTACTGAACTAATAAAAAATAAAGTAATCCGTGTGTTAAATGTAAAATAAGTATTTGATTTCTTCAACTGATGTTATATGTGAAACTAATTTTGAAAATCTTCATATTTGTTAAAGAAGCTTTGGGATGGCAACTTTTGCCAAGTATACTGGAAAAGATTTCTATTTTTCACTAAATTGTATTTCTTTATTGCAACATAGTGTAAGGTATATTTCGCATACCAATCCTTACTGAATAATTACTAAAAGTACCTTTGGTTCAGTTCTTTATTTTCAATTTTTACTTCTAATTATTATTCCTGTGACTTAATGTTATAAATTATTAGCTACTGACATTTATTTATTTATTTTTAAGTTTCAGCTGATCAATAATGATTTCTGTTTCTAGATTTATGGGTAAATTTGTAATATATAATCATATCAGAAAGTGGTCATATCCTGTGGTCATTTACTGTATTCAAATCATTCATGAAAAACAATTGAAACAATCATTTCACTATCTAAATATAAAGCGAAAACAATGAGTATTGAAGCAACTGTCATAGATAAGGGTATCGGTTGTAGATAACCATGACATTTTTACCATTTTCTTACTCCTTTTAGAGTTAATAATTTTGAGATGCTTTAACATCCTCCCCCCCTAAACCAGTCTTCATTCAGTCTAATGTTAAAGTGATTCAACAGTTTTTATAAATTGTAACAACAAAAACAATGTTTGTTTTACTTTCATAATAATTATATTTATCAACTGATATTCTTTGTTTATAACCTTTACATTTCTTAGTCAATGAATTGTATTTCTGGATCATTTCGTACTGAACAATATTACTTGAGTATTTTAGAAATATTTACAGCACTTTTTTATATAATCAAAATTCTTCAGACTTATCGTCGGCCTCTTTCTGTCTCTGAAGACAATAGAGTATGTGACGAGGATAAGTCTCTGATTGAGTTGCCGTGTCTGCTGTGACTGTACAATCCTATTCTTGAGCGTCCGACTCGGTTGCAGTTTCTGCAGGTGTAGTAGTTAGTAACTGCTGCCTCCCGTGTTGTTTCTGACACTGAGCAGTGGCACTGAAGTGACCGCTTCAAGACGCAACCCTGAACAGAGTGTATGGAGATCCAGGGATGCCTAGTCGACAGAATCCTCCACTCGGCCTCACTGATGTAATCCAAAAGCTGAGCGATACATTTGGCATGAGTGTGGCTGCAGGAGCTGTTGGTAAGAAGTTGGCATCCAACCACCTTAGGGGCTCCACTCCAGGTTTTTTTGTCTGAGTTTACTCCCATAGCTTTTCCTTCACCTGAAGGTATCCACAAGGTGGTGGAGCCATCATCTAATGGCCTTCGGACATACTACCATAGTTACTCCGCCAGAACACAAACATTCTTTTAAATTCTGTAGAAATTGTTACTTTGAATCTGTGTAACCATTTCTAATTATTTTTACTGTTTTGCATTAATAATTTTTCAACCTTTCTCACTTTTGTTTAACTCTCACAAAAGAAATTAATTATTTATCAAGGATATTTTCTTCGATTGGTCAGTGCATTTTGTCTGTTTGCAGCAAACACCTCATGTCTATATGTTGTCAGTTGTCCTTGCACCAAAATATGTGACCTATGCATATGTTGCACTTTGTACATTTTTTTGCTCTTGCTAATCCAGGAGTTCATCTGTTGGGTCAGGCAATCTCCACCCCAGGCCAGTAGAATGCTGCTTCACCTGCTGCTGCTGCTGCCACCTAAATGTGAATGTGATTGCTCTTCCTCCTCCTTCACTGAAGCTGGTTGGAGAAGTTTATAGATTTTGAGAGAATCAATCGACTTAACTCCTCTCTTAAACACCGCATGTCAGATGGACAACAGTCACCGGTAATTATAATGCTGTCCTGCCATTTGTGATACTACTTTACTTTGGTCCACTTTTTCTATTAAAAGTTGGACTGTATCAAACAATTCAATTGAATGCTAGATCACAAAACCAATATATTTTCTTGCATAATCACATTTACAGACATGTTTAGGATTTGCTTCCTTGGATATACACTTTATGCAATGGGGAGCATTGACACTGACATGACAAAACCATGCTAAAGATGTTTAAGCATTGACCCATTGTACCTTGCAAATATTATTTCTGTGATTGGGCTCAGGGCTCCAGACTAACCTTTTTCACTACCGTTCTGCAACCACCCCGAAAAACAATTTTAACCGTCCCAAAATCAAAATGTTGTTTCTTTACTTTATTATCATCTATAGTTGTTTGTTGTTAGTAGCATAATAAAAACACCATTAAAATGTTGAGGAAATAAATAATTGTCAAACTCCAGTCGACTTTGTTTTTCTACCGTAATCAAAACGACAATAACAATCCTCACCAAATTTATGAGGGGGGAAAAAAGATATCTTCCCCGGGCGCCTCTAGGATGGAAGTGTTTTTTTAAATTTTTTAAATCATTTTTACCCTCCCCAGGACAACGTTAGTTTCGAGCCCTGATTGGGCCTCTGACTTTAAAATGCATCTTCTCACTTGCCTTGAAATTCGTTCCATTCTTTTTCACACTAAACTATTCTCATAACATTTTGAAGAAGGTTACAATGTTACTCTCTCATGAGCCTTATCATGAATCTTACCTAAAACAAATGAAAGATTATAAGTAAATATCTGGTCAATTATGATTATTTTATGAACATGTATATCCCAACTGAATTTTACTAGAAGAAATGGAATATATAATTTATTTTCTAATGTTGCACTAATTTAATTAAGAGCTATGTCATGAACTAATATTTAGAAAATAGTAATTAGTATGTTGGATAAAACAAGATCATCCAGCTAGTATTAAAATAATAGATTAGAGCTTAAATTTTCTGAAGGTGGGGTTTAAAACCTAACACATCAAAAAAAAAATAACTTTAGTTGATCTGGTTTAGGATTTAGATAACAAAATGGAAAATCATTTGAAAACTGGAATTACAAGTCAAAATGAAGGTCAGATTTAATAACCTAAAGTTTTTACCATTGTATATCACAGTACATAACCATTTAGGCAACATCACTTTATATGATACTCTATCCAAACTGTATACTTTATTGTTTATTCCTGTATACTCCTAGTAGAGAATAGGGCTGCAACCACACCCTGCCAGCAAACATCTGGTGAATGTTGACCTAAACCTGAATAACCACCTCAAAATCTTAGAGGTTGATTTTTATATAGATATGGATATAGTCCTAGTAGTATTATAGCAAATATAAATCATATATAAGAAATATATGTTGTTGAAAATATTTAATTCAAGTGCTCGGCATATGAAAAGGTTAATTTTATAATTAACATTATCATTTGAAGCTAATATTCCATATTGAAACAAGTTTTGGTGGGAGCTGACAATGTTTGTTTCACTGCTCTCTCGCAGCTCTTCAGGCCAGCAATGGTAAAAATTGTCCCTTTCAGTCAGTGGGAGCTCTCCCTCCTCCACCTTTTGACCTGGTCACTCCTTTGGATTTTTCCAGGCTAGGGAGAAGAGATGGATTCATGCCTTTCCTAAAGGGCATTAATATGAAGTGAACACAAACTGTCTCAGCTGGAGTTTTGAACTCTGCTCACAGTTTCCATTCTCTGTGCCATTAACCATTCTACCACTCCACACCTTCTTGACTTATATACTTTCACATATAGTCATTTTGTAGAGTCCAACTGATCTCTACTCCAATAACCTTGCCTTTATTTCAACCTTATACTCCAACCTGTCCTCCAGTGATTTGTAATTGTTATCATTCCGATGCAGGCTCTTTGTCCTTGCTGCGCACTTCTACTTCCATTTACTATAAAACTGCAGCTTCTATCACCAGTCAATCAACTAGTTTCTGTTTTCTCCGTTTATTTAATATTTTTTTACTTAGAGAAGGCTTGCACTTAGGTATGGATGTAGCCAAAAAACAAATTCCATCTAAGAAAACAAATCACACTGAAACTGAAAATGTGTCAACCTCATTAAACTTAAACTTTTCTTAAAGATAGATTAAGAATCAATTTAAAATGTAATAATCATATTAGTGATACTTGGTGTATGGCAAATTGATATTGTTTACATTTAAAGATTGACTTGTATTTTAACAATTGATTTTAAGCTTTAATTTTACACAAATCCAAGACAGATGTTTTATGCTTCAATATTTGAAAAAGTCAATGATTATGTTGAATAAGAATTATGAAAGGTTGAATCCGCAATCTGACTGCAAGAAAAATGCTTTAAAAATAGTCTGCAGTGAATATTTATTTATTTTGGATAGTGTTAAAATACTTACAATTTATCTAGTATGTTTCATTTTTCCCACTCTTTAATGCTCAGGATTTGAAATGAAAACAAAAAAAATTAAAGATACAAATGCTATTTGATCTTTAAAAAATCTGATATTATCAAAAATATTTGTATAGATAGTTAGAACATAAAACAAAAAAAATATCAATCAAAATGATAGTTTTATTTGCGCGATTTGTTTCAACAATCTTTATTTCATATTTTGGTATACATATCGAGAAGGAAAAAAATGGATAAATAATTATTGTAGTTAGTCTTTTATCATCGGTGCCAATCAAAATCCTGAAATCCTGAAAGATCAGAATCCCTAAAAGCTGAAATCCAAAAACGATAATCTTCGACACCAGGAAATACAATATTTAAAAATACATCTGTAAATAAACTTTTTATTATTTCTAATTAAGAAAATCTATCCCCTTTTGACTTCAGTCATAATTTGCAAGTGATAACTCGTGTAAAAAATGTAATGCTGATATCTGTACAGACACTTTTTATGTCAAAATTGTATCTACAATAATTATATCTTATTCTAATGATAGATATTTCTTTTGTCCAAATTGTGTCTACTATAATTGTAGTATCACAGGTTAGTGTTTTATTTTTTTCCCCTACCACCATACTAGAAATAGTGAAATCTTGAGATTTTTAGTTTCTAAATGGCATACAAATAATTCTTTTTCTATAAACCAATACCTTTCTCAAAAATTGTATGCATCATTCGTAAGTTTTTGGTCTTACTTGTGGTATTTTACTTTATCAATTGGTTTCTTGTGTATTTAATTAGCTACAAAAGTATATAGGAAGGATACTATATCATCTATATTTGAGCCTGTGTAATGTGTTCATTAGATGTTAAATATTTATCATCTATTGTTTTTCCTATTCATCTTGGTGTATTGTTAAATTCTTTCCTCGTTTGTTAAGGGAGTAGATCAATTTTTTATCAGTATGATTCCATCTTGTTTCTTAGGGACCCATACAATAGTTGTAATTTCTGTTTCAAAGTTTGTTTATTATTACAGTTTATCTTTTCAATCATTTTGAACTTCATATCCATAATCAAAGGTTCAATAATAGGGAAGCTATAATTCATGCTTTTACTGAATTTGTGACCACTAAACGTAAAGAATTTTATACAGATGGCATATTATCATTAGAAAAGAGTTATTGCTTCAAATGGGTTATATTTTGATTAAATATTTACTATTTTTTGTTGTTTATATTAACCCTCTCCTCTTACTATTCCAAAAACATCATTTCATATGTAACAACCTAATAAGTGAATTTTTGTAATCCTAAAGTTGATTTGAAGTGAATTATGTTTATCAGCCATTTTCCACACATGACATTATAAAGAATTAAATCCAGAATCATCAGTGTAAGAGAACAAAGCCAAATAACATTGCTGTAATTATCAACAGTTTATTTTGATTGGCCTCTTTTCCTTGATTATCATTCTTGTACATTCCACTTAACAATCCCCTATTAGTATTGCCATTTTCTACTTTTCCAGTGTAATAGTTTTTGATATATAATTTAAATCAAATGAATATATATTTCTTTAATGACCAATATGGGTTACTTTAATTGTTAGTAACCTAAAACTTAGCATGATAACCTTTTGTACAAAAAACAGATATTCATCATAAAATCTTTATATATTCTATCTGTGTATTCTTGAATAATTCACTCCTGTTTTCACCTCCTCTTTTCCTATCTCTCTTATCATAGTTGTACCAGACTTTTATCACATGCACATTGTAGGAGAACTCCTGCTGGTGCGCGCAGCAGATATTTATGAATATTTAATCTGTTTTGACATCATTTAAAAGCTTAATAGTGACCTGAATGTATAATACATTTATTATACTAACTGAATTACAATTTACATACTTACAATTTTGTAATGTGTTTCATTTTCCCCACTCTTTAATGCTAAGGATTTGAAATAAATAAAAAAAAATTAAAGAAACAAATGCTATTTGATCTTTAAAAAATCAGATATTAGGAGAAATATTTGTGTAGATAGTTAGAACACATTGTAATTGTGCACATAAAACAAAAAATATTCAAAATGATAGTTTTATTTGTGCCATTTGTTTCAACAGACATTGAACAATCTTTATTTCATATCTTGGTATATATATATAAAGAAAAGAAAATGGATAAATAACTACTGTAGTTAGTCTTTTATCATTAGTGCAGATCCTAATCTTGAAAGAATAATCCTGAGGTTAGTAAGTTGCTGTCAAAAAAGAATTGATAGACAGATGGAATTGAGATAGTATTCAATTTAATTTGTTTTTAAAAAGTGATATTTGTGACCTTTTTAGAGTTGTTTTTTACGACCTCAGAAAAATGTGAAATATACATACACACCACTTAACAGAAAATAGTCATTTTTCCTCTTATTCTCAGCCCCTCTCTATAAATGATACCAAAGTCCCCCATTCACTCTGCGATTAAGCAGTTTTTCATCAGCACCCAGTGGGTTCAGCTGAAAAGGCGGGAACAAAAATTTGTCCATTTTAGTATGAATTTAATTATTTGCTAAAAACCTTTCCAGTGGTTACATTGGTACACACAGAACATTTCATGGGGTTTTTGCGGACAGACCTTTGATGAATTATAATAAGATGAATTCATCTCAACCCCCACGGCCTCACCCAAAGTCATCTTCTTGCTATTTTGGGGATTAATCCCTTGTTTATTCTTAGTTATACATAGATACTCTATTATAGGATTTGGAGTGTAATCTTTTACAGCGTGGCAGCCATTGAGACCATTCTGAATTTGATGAATGGTATCAAGGCCCAAAAAAGCAGATAAGGTGATGAATTTGTGTCACGAATGCCAGAAACGCCTCTTTTCAAAGAAGTAATTGGGTGTTGGATACCAAAAATGACTCCTCACTCGTTCTAGCCTTTCCTTTTTTTATTATTTAAAAAAAATCTTTTTATCATCATTAGGCTTTGACACGGGAGAGCGATACCCAACAAGATTAGTTGGGAGGGAGGCGAGTAAGTTGGAGACAGTCAATGTTATTCTTATATTTTACAGGGGTGTTTTACTAATATCATCTGAAATATATATTCATTGGTATTTCAAGTTACACAC
>VCCN01006196.1:4243649-4255846 GCA_006491835.1 Architeuthis dux
AAAAAAAAAAAAAAAGATTTGGTGATAAATGACAGGAATTCAGGGAAATGTGGGTTTTTCTCTGAAATAAGCTGTCAAACAGTAGTTTTTTCCCTTTCTGCTTTTTTTCATTTTTTATTATCTTTTACTTTCATTATGATTGTCATACCAGATGGAAATACCAAGAATTTGGAAAAGAGTCTGGTTTGGAGGACAGTGTTGACAGGATGTGAGTCCTTCCCAGAAAAACCTTGCTCTTCTTACTGCTGACACTACATTGTAGACACACTTCCACTATTCCTCTTTGCTAAAAAACAAAATGGTTTCTTAGGATTCTGGCTGAGCATTGCTTTTTCTTATATAAAGAATTAAAAGCTTGGCACAGACCAGAAAAAAAGAAAGGCACTTATCAATGGATGGAATACTAAGGAAATACTGTAATAGCTAATTGCTCAATATATTTATCTTTTTAAGAAATATTTATTTTTCTCTCAAATGAATGTTTCTTATAGACCATCAGAAAGGTTTAAAGCTAATGACTTTAGCAAATGCATAAAGCCTGCAAAGATGTATATTTAATGTTTTTATATGCTTGCTTGAAGTTTCAAATCCAATAGGATTATCCTTAAAAGGATTTAATACATAACAATACATTAAAATTTAGCTCCAAACATTTTCCAGCAGTGAGAATTAACTCCCTATTAGAAATGAATGACCTGCACGAAGCCCTGGCCGTACGCCTTGTTGTAGCAATATGAGCCCGGTAGATGGAATAAGTTAAAATGTGTATCTACAAATTTGTGCAGTGTATATAAAATGTGATTGTTAGGCCAGGAATTATAAGGGCTATATTGACAAATGGTAAATAAAATGAATTGTTTTATTTGGCTGAAATTGAAAAGTATGGAATGTTATTAAAATGGGGGTTTTGTTTTGTTAAAATAACAAACAAAAAAAATTCCAGAATGAATCCCAATTATATACAAGAGTTTACAATAACAAAAAAAAATGTTGGCTGATCTGGATAAAGAATTTTCTAACAAGAAAAGATCACTTGTTTAAAATGGGCATACTGATAAAGAGATGAAACCCCAGAGATAGTCAGGAAAAGGGAGAGAGACCAGGACCAGCTTCTAAGGCTCAGACTTGGGTCCGCAGCCCTGCCATCCCCCTCCGCAGGGGGCATGGTCAGTCAAACTCAGTATTTCTAGAACTGCTCAGCTTTTTGATTTGAAATGTAAAAATATGAGATAGATGTGACTTGGAGAGTTTTGGAAGACACAGTAGCAACCATGTGCATTGACTGTTTGAGATTGTTTGACAGCTCAAAATTCAACAATATTCTGGATGAGAACATTAACCTACAAACAGTGTTGACAGCAGATTTTGTAGTATCACATATCTTACGGTGCAGATTCCCAGAGCGTCGCTACAAGTAAAGTCTAATATAAAAAAAATATTTTCAAATCTTATTTAAAATCAGACTTAGTTTTTCGCAATGAACCAGTTGACTTTCATATCAGTTCCTTTCAGCAAAAGCCACGGCAAATGAATGAAAAATAAATAATAAAGTTATTACCAATTTCCAATAGGGAGTTTCTTTTCACCCTCCCTGTATATAATCTGAATTAGTGAGGTTTATAATTGGCCTGTGTATTTAGATGAGAAAGTCTGATTTATAATTAACCAATAATAATTAGTTTAAGAAAAGTAACCTATTTAAAAATACTCTTTTAATTTAGTTTTGCAATTAATTTTCTGAGGCTGATGTTTAAAATAAGGAAAATGATTTAATAAGTTATAACCTATTAATTACAATGTACTATATAGTTTGTATTGATCAGATCTACAAACCTAAATCAGATGTGCACCTATATAATTCTATGAAGCGCTATTTGTTGATATTACTTGTTTAGCAAAACAATCCAGCTTTGTTTTTAAGTGAAACTGTTCTCTTCAATACTATTTATAGATACTAATATAACAAGCTGGTAAGTGTAAAACATGACACTTGGTGAGACTTAAAAAATGTATTTTAAATCCTACTAAATGGCTCCATTTCCTATTTAATCATAGTGTGTAAATAAACAGCAAATTTTAGTTAGAGACTATTATTCCTGTTTACTATGTCAATAGAAAATCTTTCTAACCTGAAATTAAAATTATGCAAATGAAAATAATTCTCTTCATAGACATTGGTTCAGTCAACTGACAAGCAAAATGTACAGAGAATCTTTAGTAACCCCAATGAAACCGGGCAGATGATGTATATTTTGCACAAATAGATTTCATATATGAAGAGAATAATGTATTCAAAATGAATGAGCAGACAGACATTTCAGTGTTGAGAATGATAAAAAAGGGCTTGTGTATCAAAATAGAACTGATTAGCCATCTGTGTAAATAAAGCACTTGAATATATACAATGTATACCAATGGTGAATTTGGATATCTTTGACTAGTGAGACTGAGAGACATGCATATAGAAAAACTTATTTAGATCATTATCAGCTACACCTAGTTTGCGAGTCTAAATTTAGCTGGTAAATCGAAAACATATATCACTCATTTAATCCACAGAGGTTTTCTACAAGAAACATCGATTTTGAACCTTACAATCCCATTTTTAAAAAAAACAAATCATAAGATGCACATTGAGCGATACATCATCTTCCTTAGGCTAGCGTTATAGCTAGTACAAAAAATATTATGTATAAAATTTCAAGATATTTTCATCATTGTGTTTGTTTTATAGTCTATACTAGTTTACTCTTGCAGTCAAAAAATGACAGCATTAATTAAGTATTCAAATGGTTCTTCGACGATTGAACTCCTTGTAGTTTGTGTTGTAAACGCATTTCAGCCGATCCCTCCTTCAGGTGTAAAATCCGAGCGTGCTGGGGTAAACAGAAGTTTTTAAATGGGGTAACGCTTATAACGCAGGTCCCAGGTCTTTGTGTCTTTGTCTTAAGGGTTACCCCCTTTAAAAACTTCTGTTTATTTCATCACACTCGGATTTTACACCTGAAGAAGGCCGAAGAATGGATCGGCTAAAACGTTGTTTACAACACTAACAACAAGGAGTTGAATCGTCCGAAGAACCACTTGAATATTAATGACCCTTCTCAAAACTATAGAAAATAATTAAGTAATTTTGCAATTGAATCATACTTATAAAATATCAAAAACATTATCGCTCTGCATTTTCTTGTTTATGTTCAATATTTCCTGAATATTAAACTAATCTAAAGGTAAAATTAAGTAAAGACACAATTTATCAAGTTTAACGTAACATAAAATTCTAGTTCTACTAAGTTACATCAACAATGACGTAAGTGTGACAGATGGCAAGTGAACATTGCTAATTATGTGTGGATATCTAACTGCCTTCTCCAAAATTCATTACATTCACTTGTTCCACCCCCAATTTTTGTCCAACTTCCATCTTTTCTAGAGTACTTATCTTCTAATAGCTTCACACATGGCTCTTTTCCCAATTACTGTTTATTATATTTCCAGCTTACATAATCCTATACAAAATCTACTTATAAATCAATCTTTATTATTATTAGATGAAGTATTGTAACACCCCACTTTTTTATTAAATTTGACTAGTTTTTTTCCCCTCATCCTAATTTTAGTTGTTTTTATACAACTTATTAATTCGGGCCACTGTTTCTAACGAATAACAATGCAATTGGAAATAAAGAGTAAGCCTTTGGTGAGAATCGAACTCACACCCTCATTGCCAGAGTGAGACTAGTTTACGCCTAGCTGCTTTTTATGAAGTCTTCGTGGCCAATTGGTAAAAGCAGCTAGGCGTAAACTAGTCTCCCTCTGGCAATGAGGATGTGAGTTTGATTCTCACTGAAGGCTTACTCTTTATTTCTGATTGTGCTGTTATTCGTTGCCATAGAAACAGTAGCCCGAATTAATAAGTTAAAACAACTAAAATTAGGATGAAGGTAAAAAAAACTAGTCAAATTTAATAAAGACTTCTACTTTTCATGTATTGTGAGATAGAAATGTTGATTCATTACTTTTCTTAATTATTTTTTTAATTATTTATTTATAATCCCGGTGCAGGGTCATTGGGGCACCTCAGATGAATTCATCATGGGTGTGTCAATCCCATGGGTGTGTCAAGCCCATCCCTCATCAGGCAGGTTTGGAATCCAAGTTGTCTGTCTTCTAGACTGGTTGCTATCCATGACTAGAGAGCCCAGTCTACCCTGGTATTTACTCATAGGGAGAGAAGAGATGGATTTATGCCTTTCCCATGGGGCATTATTGCAAGTGAACACAAACTGTTTCAGCTGGAGCTCATCGATTCCATTCTCTGTGCTGTTAACTGTTTGGCCACTCTGCACCATGCAGCTGGTTTAAATTTTGCTGAGTGTTTATAAACATCAAGGTCAATTAATTTGTGAGCTCATAAAATCTGCAATAGAGCTACTTTGCAATCAATATGTTGCTCTTTCAGTTTCTTTCTCAACTAATAGAGGCAATTTTATTTAATAAATAAATATAAGTCATTTTTAAATGACTTTCTTATTAAAAATATTAATGAAAAATATAGCCAAATGTTTTTCAAATTTTCTTTTGGATTTTCTCATCAGATACAATGCTTCTACTATTATTCACAATTTGGTTAGTGTATCCAGATGCTGTTAAAAGAATTTTTGAAAAAGTAAAGTAAAAATGGCTGTAATTTTTATAAGCTTGAATAATCTGAAATGTTGTTTGTATAGACTGTGAGGCTTGTTGAATTGTTGTTTGTTGAAAATGTGTCATCTCTGCATATCAATTCAACACTGTATGCTAATTTATCTGCAGTTGTGGTGACTAGTGTTCTAAACTTTCCCATCAAAATACTGAAAATAGTAAGATTTGTGCATAAGAATTACATTTCTGCATTCTGTTGTGCATATTATAAACTTGTTAAACTACTAACTTCAATGTGTGTGTGTGTGTGTGTGTGTGTGTGTATATATATATATAGTTCCGTGATCTGGATCGCTGGAGAACCCATTGAACTGAGAGGGCAGTATTGTTTTCAAATTCTCCGAAACTGCTTATTGCAATGGTAAACAACCGATGAACCTTTGAATTTAAATGTACTTTAAGTTTTAATTAATATAGTATATGTTGGTCTTCTTGTAAAAGTATGTCTCTCGATAAAAGTGCTCGACTAGAATTGTATGGAAAATTTGGCGGACGGACTAAGATCACGTGGCCTGAGAACAAAGGGTTTTTTTTTCGAAGCGACTTTTCACTTCCATTACAGAAGGAAGAGAAACAGACCATGTAAGTGATACTTAAAATTTATTTGTTTATGTAGTATATATTTTTTTCTCGTTGTTAGGTTTTAAAAGGCTTGACTGACATCTATATATATATGGAAGACGGGTTTTGAATCGTACACTTTGCTGATCTCTACCCTCATGTTCATATTAGGCAGAAATATATCTTTATAATTATCATTCTGTTGGATATAAAACTTATCCATTATTTGATTTCATACTGTTGGCATAGGGAATCACATTATATTCGTGCCTAAATATGAACGTGAGCATAGAGAGACCTGCAAAGTGCACAATTAAAAACCCCTTCCTTCCATGAGTTTGTTGTTAGCTCAGTGGTAGAGCAGAACCAGCATATAAAGTTGCTTCCAAGGTGGATGCCGGTTCGATCCCTGCACGGCACTTGTTTCTTTATTTATGATTTAGGCTGCTCGTTTAGCAGTCGCTCACTGACGCCAAGCAAATATAGGTTCCCAACTAATAAATGTCTTTTATAATTATCGTATTCTATCGGATATAAAAATTATCCATTACTTGATTTTGTACTGTCGGCATAGGGAACCACATTATATTCGTACCTAAATATGAACGTGTTATATATAATGCTAGGAAAAGACAACGTGGAGACTAGAATAATTTGCTCACCACCAAACACATACCACACACACACCAAAAGTTTTGATCCTACAGATAAAACCTATCAACTCAGAATTCAAATACACAACTTTGTTTTTTCTGAACGACTTTTGAAAATGGCCTGAATTCTCAGCTGAAACATGTTACGGTAATAATTTTTTGAAAATTATTCTGAGTTACCACTTTGACATAATGATGCTAGGAAAAGACAGATAACCCTTATCCTATTGTACACTGTGTGTGTATGTGTAATATGAAAGATTGCTCTTAAAAGGTCATGCAAAATTTACAAGGCCTCTTTGACAAAGCTTTTAGCGACATACCTCTGGCTGTCTCTATGCATTTATGTCAACATTTCACTCTTTTTCCAATTCTGAATCAATACTTGGCTATTGTACATATCTACAAGCATAGGTAGTCATCTATGCTGTATCTTGGTCTAATTCCAGTTTTCAGGGATAACGATACTCATTAAGTGCCATCATTTAATTGCTATCTGAAGCTGAATAAAGGAACAATCTAATGCTCAACCATATCATAGGTCTAAACCTGCAAAATATCAAACTATGTCACTTAACCATATGAGCTGCCTTTTAGCTATGTCATCATTGTTCATTTGTTGTCAAACTTCAGTCCAAGTCTGGAGTTTACTGTTTTTCTACTGTAGCAACAAGAACAATCCTCACCAAATTTAGGGGAGAAAACTCTTCACTGTTTGTCTGTGCTGTCATGTTAAACTGAACCAATATGTAAATTTAACGTTCCCTACCGTGATTTGAAATCACAACCAGCTGATTGGTAGACGGCTCTTACCGACTGAGCAAAACTGACAAGTCTTACATATCTACAAATTTATTATATATACAATACAAAGGTTGCAGTAATCATCTTCAGTCAGATTAGGAGTGGAGTTTGACCCTACAGCAGCCAGACTTGTTTCATTTATAATCTTTGATTTCTATGTCAGTTTGTATTCTTGAACACTGTCATATTCTAAAAAGATTATAGCATACTGTAGCACAATTACTAGATATCTTTGAAATACCGTTCTTCCAATGAAGTATTGAAAGTATTGGTCAGTGATCAACAGAAATTCATAACTATTAAAGGTAGGTGTTGAGTATCTGTGATGTACACATAATATATTGTTTCCAAGCAGAAAACTGCAGGTTCAGGTTGCATTATCAGGAATCATTTTATGCTATCTAGGTTTTTACTTTTAGATATCGCTCACTTTTTGACATTTTTTAAAGTACTTTATGTAGGGGGTTTTAACAAGGTAGGTCACAGCAGGAATTGTATAATAAACCATATATTGCTCTAAGCCAGTGGTTCCCACACCTATGGTAATGACACGAATGAGGGTCAAAAGGATGCTCCTGAGTGTCTTGGGATGGTTTGAAACAAAACAATATGAAGGGGTGAAAAACTGTTAAAAGTAAAAAAAAAATAGAGCAAATATATTCACATAACAATTTTGGTATATAAAGCATCATTGAGATTCTGGAACAGGAAACTAGTTGAGAATAATAAAGCATCTACAAATGTATGAAAACTCATGATGCATTATTAAATTAAAGTAAAATTCGGTATGAATGGATAAAACTAAATGAAGAAACACTGTAATTATGTTTTCTGCCCTGAGCGGTGCCAGGCCAAAATGTCCAGGGTTGTGGCCAAAAAGGTTTAGGAAACACTGCTATAAGCTAACTGCCATTTCCTGATGTCATTGTGCTTTCATCTATCTCCATTTTCAAATGCCTCCGTTATCAATAACTAGCCTTGTTGGCTGGGGCCTAGAATATGCCGACTGCATACCCTGTTTTTTCCCCAAAGTCGCAAGACTGTTTTTTTTAAAAATAACCTTTGAAACTATACTCAAAAATATAAAAACAGATTTGATATACATACCTTGACAACAAACTGTCTACAAAAATGTGCCGACAATTTTGTCCACATAAATTGTGTATTTAAAAAGAAGACGAATTCAGCACTAAATGACCCACCAAGGGTCGATGTGTTGTTAAACAAAACAATCAATCAAACGGCTTCATAAATTGTGTATTCAAAAAGAAACAGAATCCGGGACTAAATATATGAAAGATCTATTCAAGAACATTGATATACTCAACATCCTATCCTTCCTGAGGGATGTGAAACTATACTCAAAAATATAAAAACTGATTCGATATACATACCTTGACAACAAACTGTCTACAAAAATGTGTCTACTATAATTTGTCCACAATAATTCATCTACATAAATTGTGTATTCAAAAAGAAACCGAATTCAGCACTAAATGACCCACCAAGGGCTGATGCGTCGTTAAATAAAACAATCAAATCAAATCATTTATCAATAACCTGAACACAAAACTCAATTTTTGCCTTTTTAAAATATGGAACTAACTCTTTAATATTGTAATTTTCTTTTTTCCAATCAACTTCTGCTTAAATATTTTTCTAATTATTTCTGATAATTATTTGTTTTTAATTAGGAAATAAAAATATTACTAATGGTTAGTAATTAGAGAAAATGAATAAATAATATTTAAATAAATAGTACTGTATATTCTTGAATATAAGACTAGGTTTTTTTACTAAAAAAAGGCCTCAAATCAGCAGTTCAACTTCTACTCAGGTCAGTCAATACTTTTGCCTATGTGAATACAGCGTCGATAGACGCAATACAAAGCAGCAAGTGATATTGCCCGTTGTTTTAACTCAATCAATTATCATGTTTTTTTTAAGAAATGCTATGTAGGTAGTATACAGTGCGTATTGTAATATCCATTTTAAATAATTTTTTCAGGTAGATTCGTCATCACTGATGAGAATTTCATTTTTAGGACCTGAAAACAATGATTGATATGTTGAAGATGAAAGAAATTCATGTTTCGGTGACAGCTGACTAAGTGCAAATGGTGAATTCATAAGAAGGGGATATCTTTCATGACAACGTTATAGCAAAATAACGGACTCAGCTTACATTCGAGTCTGTTGATCTTTTGAAATCTTTTGTTCAATTCCGAACTCATCTTATACTCATGATCGACTTGTATTCAAAAACGGTATGTTTATACACTCATAAAATATTCAGCAAAGAATTCTGTTCATGTTCTGCTTGGTAATGATACAGCTTGAAAATCTTTGGTGCTATGATTTAAAATAAAATTTCAACAGCAAATCAGTGTTTTGAAATTGTTCTGGAGAAATAGTTTCATTCAGGGGTGGATGTTGGAGTTGAGTAGATTTATTTATTTAAATTTAAAAAAGCAATTGCTTATTTGATCATCTTAACACCAGAAATGGAAAAAGTAGGGTAAAAAGATTGAGAATAAATCATCTACTCTAATAATGAACAGTGTGATTTGGTTCACTGTTCATAACACTGGACTCTTCCACGGGGGGAGGGGATTCTGCTGAAAAAATACTTCCGGCCCACCGTTTCAAACTATGCACTCACTATTCCACATAAACGAATCCAAATATATCTGAATTTTTTCCACTGGGATTAACAAGTAGATCATATGAAAAAAACCCAGACGCATAGAGATAATCAGCAAGCTAATCTTTCTGACCATTATTATTGGGTTTGATCCTCATCGGATCTCCCAGTATAAATGGTCTGATAGCAATTCACTTTACTTATATAATGATATTCTTGGTTTGCTGTCTGTAACACTTGACTCTCAATCATCGGTAAAAATTTGCTGATAAAAGTACCTCCTTCCCACCATTTGAAACTATGGACTCTTCAACTGAAACAAACTTGCTTTTATTTTTTCTTAGAAAATAATTTCATAGAAATTAAAATATATCAGTGAATTTTTTAATGGTGCTACTTTAGTATTCAGTCCAGTCAACAGAACTATCAATCAACGTTTGAATTCTAACAACTTATGTGCATTCTTCTTAAAATAAATTCATTGTTATAACTTTGGTCTTTATCTTCTTTCAATTTCAACATCTATATTCTTTAAACCCAACTGAACTCATTTCTTCACAAATGATGACTCCCAATTGTAGACTGTATACTACGGTAGAAACTTGATGGTAGGCCGCATACTACGGTAGAAACTTGATGGTAAGCCGCATACTATGGTAGAAACCTAATATGGTAGACCGCATACTACAGTTGCACCATTTTAACTAAACACACACTGTAATATTGATCCACATATCTTTTAAGATATAAACAATTGTTGAGTGCTTTAAATGATGTCACCTTTAGTTACAGGGTAATTAAAATATCTTTTTTTATTTTTTGTACTTTTCAGAGTTTGATGGAGAAATTCAAGTGCCAAAGTGAGGTTCTTGCATCATATAATTTGAGGTGTATAACTAGCATCCTCTCCAAGTGATTGCAGCCATGGAAAAAGAACACCATCTATATGATCCTGTATGGACCAATAATTCTAAAGAGGCAAAACCTTCCATAGGGTGAGTTTAACATGCATACACATAATTTGATGTTCAGTATTATAAATTATGTATGCCCTTTATCTTCACAACATTGATTTGTGTAATTAAATACACAACATTCTTATTTTAGCAAAATTCGGTTATAGAGGACTTGGCATAAAGGTATTTTTAAATATTGATTTTTTTTTATTTTTTATTTATTTTTTTTTTCCCATCTGAAATTTGACAAATTTATAGACCATGCTAATTGTATTTTTCAATATTTATTTTGACAGTTCCTTATTAGCCTAGTTATATGAAAAAAATAATTATAATTCAAAACCTTATGATGAAACATTAGCAGCATACATAAACTGGATCATCATGGCTATTGGTAGGTCAATGATGTCCTTTCTTTCTTCATGACTACAGTTCTTAAGCATAAGACTCTTGAAAAAAATGCGATAGCGATAGGTGTATCAAAAACAGCAGAAATTGTCATAAAGTAAATCTAGATATGCATTTGCGTTTAGAGTACCTTAAAACTTGATTGCGCAGGAGGGGGTGGGCTACTTCGCATACATGGTCCGCCATCTAAGATCCCACAATCGTGGAAAACCCTCCCCGAATCTTTGTTCGCAAAGCCGTTCATTCATAATATAGAGCAGATTTGTTGATTTTGTGTAACATTTGTAAATATGCATCACTAGTAGAGAATTTAAGATCAATGTCTGAGATTGTAGCCTTCCTACATTTACCTGAAAACCTCTAAAACAAAATCAAAACTTCATAGCAGTCAGTTTTCTTATAAGATCTCGAATGCCTTCATATCAAATGTTAACTATGAAGAAATTTGAGTCGATAAGTTGTCATTAGGTGATCTCAGCTGTAATTTTTTATTTGCAATGTTATCTAGTTGAAAAAGGGAGTCCATTTTAAAGTTTCTGAATAAAGGCAAATATACAAATGAAAATACTTATTTTATTGAGGAATTTCTCATGGAGTAATGGTTTAATTTGATGAAATGTACATCTGATGTTAAATTTCCTAATTGTTACAGAAATCTTCACAAACCTTTGATAGTAATTCTCTACAATAGTCATTGATGGGAATAAAGCATATTACAGTAAGGGCCAAGGTCCAGTGCTGTTTAAGGGACTGAAATGGATGTGTTTAGAATGTAGGAATTATGACTATTGTAATAGTAAACCTACATGAATCTAATGATGAAAAAGCTGTAATGAAAATTTGAATCCTTTTTCAGATAAACATAAAAATTGAATAATAACAATAAACTCAAAGAACTGTTATTTCACTAAAATTAACATGTAAATCGTCAATTATTATAATGTAAGCATTTTTAATGCTAAGAAACTTTTGCATAAACTTAGAAAAAAAGCTTAGTTAAACATTAATATAAATACAATTATCACTGACAATTCTAATTTAAAAAAGAAATTAATATTACTATTTTATATAACCAAAATGACCCAACTACTCTCGGATAAAACTGCTCTTGCCTTTTTTCTAACTGCTGCTCAAACATATTCTTTTTGTCTACAAACATATATGAAAAAGGACATAATAAAATATAAATAAGTTGTATCAATTATCTTTACAAATTAAATCTAGTAGGTAATATTTTAATTTAATACCTAACCTCAATTGATAGTTATTTTTTTTAAAAAGGAAAGGAATATGAAGATTTAAAGAACTATTTTTTCTTAAAATGAATTGTTATAGAATAGTACATTTGTTTTTGTCAGTTGAATGAAAATATGCCAAACTGTTTACAATTTCGAGATCGATAGCTTCACAGCCTTTTGGCTAAGATCAAAGTTCAGAGAACCACGGCCCTTCAGGGATCCTTGTGGC
>VCCN01006196.1:4256025-4303804 GCA_006491835.1 Architeuthis dux
CCACTAAGGGTCGATGTGCCGTTAAACAAAACAATCAATCATGTTTACAATTTCCAAATCTACCACTGGAAAAGAGTCAGTACACATTCAAAAAAACTCTATTAGTCAGTGTCATCTTACTATTATTTTAGATTCAAACAAATAGTACATGTTTATGCTATTAAGGCAGTTTATATTTGTCACATTGACTGAATCAATATGAATGAAATCTGATTAAGACATGGATTCTGACTGCTGAAAATTATAATTTCATAAGACCGGAGTATTTAAATTTTTAATTTAGTTCTGAGTTAAATATACATTTTTCAAGTTTTAAAACTTCGTAGCCTTTCAATTAAACAAGACCACATGATCCGTTTTGGTTTTAGGTATAAAAAAAATAAAATTCAGAGATTATTTTACACAGTATCAGCCTGTTAGTACTATCTCTAAGTATGGTTACCAGATACGAAAAAGGAAGACAATCTATTCTGAAATCAATTGAAATGGAGGATATTTCAAAATAAAATAAAATTAAGATACACTTTTATTACGAAAGAAAACATTAAAATAATCTTATAGTATAGTGCTGATACTAGCTATATTTAGACATACTTTTGTGGGGCTGGCTATTTTTGACTGACAAAAGCACTTCGTTTCTTAACAGAAAACTAAAACTGCACTACATAGCCTTAAAATTGTATTGTACGAGTATTAGGGCCCCATATTAAATCTAACCGGCTCTGATCTTTAAGCTGAGCATTTATCAGCGAAAAAACTCTCTCGGCATTTGCATTATGAGTAGAAAAATACAAAAATAAAATTCACATATTTCAAGTAGCCCTGAAAAGCAATCTGTAAGCAGTACACGAAAATCCAAACTGTTAAGAAATTAAAGATTGTCTCCCTTTACATTCACGTTTCCTGTCACAATTTATACATTTGTATATTATATGGAAAATATTTACTGAACGAAATATTTTTAGATTTTATTTTAATTTCTTTCCTTTGTTCAGTTCCTTACCAAAAATCTTTATTGAACGTTTCTCTTCGTATTTAATACTAACATTTTCCTAAGTCTAGAGATAAAAATTACACCAATGTTTGTACGTTGAGGCGACACTGACAGTCTTTTGACAGACTATAATTGGTGAAAAAATGTTGATTCAAAATGCAATGTTCGTAAATAGAAAATTATCAAACTTAATCATTTATTTGATAATGATTTTTAAAAAATCTCATTTAAAGACTGAAAATTCAAAACCCTAACGAGTAGTACACATTTTTCGAAAGTTTCTATCTTCGAATTATCCTTAAAATGGCGATATTCATGATGATAAAAAAGACCCATGCGAAAGGTTTGACCAGTAGATTTTTATTTGAGGTACACCTCCCCAAAACCGGGGTGGAAATATATTTCTAGGTTTTAGATGTGCTAGCGATGTCTTGTGCCAACACATTTATCATTTACAAATAAGTTTTCAAAACTTGAAACAATAAACCAAATTTTTAAACATGAAACCTTAGATTAATCCTAATTTTCGATAATAACTCATTTTTTAATAAATGTATATGTGTGTGTTGGTATTTATATATTATAGTCCGACAGACACCAACCAAATCTTTTAATTTCAACCAAAGGTCGTTTCTTCAAACAGACTATAAATTAAATTAAATATTTAATTAAAATATTTTTCTAGTGCATTAAAAACAAACATGGCTGCTGAATAAAATTTGCTTTCCGGGAAAAAAATGTAAACTCGTATTTCTGTCTGTTTGAAACAAATTTAATTAAAACTACATCAGAAATTTGAATTACACTGGCCAGATACATTCTGATTGTTTTTGGAACCTATGTATTATTTGGTGATTTCTTACAAGATACGGGTAAATTTAGGAACATTTCATTTTGAAAGAATTCTAATAGCTTGAAATGTACGAAATCTTCTACTTTAGCATTTAATTTATGATGAAAATGTATGATAGAATAATATAATATAAAAATGTTCTGATGGGAAATTACACTTTGTAATTTTATTAATTATTACACATAAAATTACATTTTATTAATTACAAATAAAATTACAATTCCAAATAAAATTACATTTTATAAATTTTTTAATGAAAGTCTAGGTGTGTTTTTACAAATTACATCCTTCACATTGAATATATTAACATCCAGCAAGAGATCGAAATAGACATGGAAACTATGGGGAAGATATTTTCGTTATGTTTAATATTTATGTTTTTTAATTTAAAACAAATTGGCTATTTACATTTTGATAAATAAATGCAAATTAACACTCTTGTCACTTAGTTTGACTACTAATTAGTAGTCATCATAGCAGTGAGATTTATCATGCTACTTTGTCAGTACATCACTGTACCAGTGATATGTAATTTAAATAATTTTTTATAAAAAAATAAACAATTAAGATATATTCTGACGCATGTACAAATGTGTAAAGAAAACCGTAAATTTTGTAAAACTGGTTCTTTGGAACAAAAGCCTATCTCCGCTTTTTTTTTCCTGACCAAACATTACAAATGATTTCAACATGGCCGACCATTAACGAAACAGCTCTTCAAGTTCCCATTTTTTTAAAAGATTTCATATTGTACTTAATTATTTTACAATAAGAATGAATAATTATATTAAATCAAACTCGACAACATAGTTTTATTCACAAAATTACACAATAAATACAATTGCTATCGACAGTATTACGATTTATACACACAATAATAATACACCCCAGTGGCGGTGGCGTCTCCATACACTAAACAGAATATTACGAATTTTCTTTTGTGTTCCTTATTTTTGTAGATTAATTTTTAAAAAATTACTCAACGTCTCTCTACCAAAACTATTTTCATAAAGATAATTTTGGAGAGCGCTATCGAATGTTTATGATATATTGCTGTAAGTGTTCGTCCTAATAATACAAATAAGTTTACTAGCGGAAGGTGAAGTTATCATTTCTTCTTCATTTCTTGGTTCGTTCGTTCGTCTGTCTTTGAAAAACGACAACTGTTAATGTCATAGATTTTTACTTTCGTAGGAGTATGGTTGATGCCGAATATTTCTTTCTCTCTATCCATTATTATTATTATCAGTCTTTGTGAGGTTAGTGCTTCTCGCATGGTGTTATTAATGGTATGATGACTCTCTCTCGCTAACACACCCATTATATTACATTGGTTTCTCTCACTCACTCTCTGTCTACATGTGTGTGTGTGTGTGTTGGCGCTAACTGGGTCATGTGGTACTTGCTGAGGAAACATGGCTGACCAGAGTGAGTCGGAAGACCTGGACACTGATCGACATCGTCTTTCTAATCAACCTATGTGAGTTATATATTGATTTTAAAACATTTAATATCTTTACCCATTCGATCACTCGTATCGATGATTTCTAACCACATTTACAAATACTGTCAACTGTAACGAAGCCAAAGACGACAGCGAGTACCATTTCGACACATGAACGCATGTAAAACATACAAAAATATGGCCTAACCTTTCATATATATGTTTATTTATTTACGTTTGTGTATGTGTAGCAGTTTTTACTTTTAAAAAATACTATGTTTATTTATTTTCTTTGTCTAAAGTAACACATTTTTCTCATTCATAAATATAAATATAAATTCTTGTGGAGAACCTAAGCGGGATATAGATTATTATGTCATATTTCCTCTACTAGTTTTGATCAATCTTCTTCACTGTCTTCCCATGATTTGTTCCCATCAAATGAATATCATAATATTTAATTAAATGGTGATAAGAATAGATTGATTTGCCGAAAAAGTACTGTTCTGACCAGCAAAAATGTTGTTTTTGTTTTGTATCTCTCGATCACTTTATTTTTAGTAATCAGTACAGACAGGGTGAGAGGTTTTTCACTAGACCTTCCAAATTAATCAAATTATATATGAATTACATTATTATATTCATTTTAATGATATGCTTATGTTGTTGACACCTCCAAATATCATTAATAAAAAGCATCTAATGATAATTTCATTTATTCTGATATTGAAACTGACAATAACCAACAAACGCCTATACTGAAGAAAATAGGAAAAATGGGTGGTTCGTATATTTTTGCTTAGTTTAATTTTTCATAATACGATCGTTTTGCTAATTCTCAAGTAATAATACATGGACAACTTAACCTGTTTGTTGATAAACACTAAATAAGAAAATAAAGGTTTTAAAAAAACAGATTCATGCAACTCTGAACAAAACAGTTTCCTATAGTTTTACAAGGTTGTTTAACAAAAATTAACATTTTTATCGAATTTCTGGGGTGTAATTCAGATACCGAGGAAGATGTGTACACGCAGGCAATTTTAAAAAAATATTTTGACAAGCACAGGGAAAACAGTATTTATTTTCTTTTTTTTTTATAACATTCGATTCGTCTAGTCTTCTTAGTTTTGTTCAAGCAAACGTTTATTTTTAGGATCACGAAGACAAGTTTTAATTTTAGAACGCGTATATCATTTTTCATGATACCTTAATTAATGCATTCACCGACATACTGTATGCATTTTAGTGGCTATAAGTTTTAAAAGACAACCCTGTTAATTGAAAGGTCTCATGATGAGTTTAATTTTCAGTTTTTTGGCTAGGTCTCTTAAAGTACTGGTAACTAATGATGCACTGATTTCTAAACCTATTTTTAGAATATTTGTTACTTTTAATCCCACTGCATTTCATTAAAAAAAAGTTATCTTGATGCATTAATTATGTTAAATTTGGAGCCAACAGATAACTTCTTTCTATCAAAAAATGTCTTATTAGATTCTGCCTTTATTTCTCGGTAAGGTAGGTATATTGTTGTGATCTACTGTCTTTCCTACAACAAGCTTGACCTGACCTGAAAAAAAACATCAGTGTTCACATTAGCTTGATTTAACTTTTCAATAGAATCTATTCACAACGAAAAATAAGATTCAACCTCGACTTATTTAAACATATGTTTATATTTTCCTGCTGAATTATTCAGACTTGATCAATAAGCTAATAATCAGTGTTGGGACATTTGAATGTCATCGTCTCGTGAAGTGAATGGTACAGATATTCAGAACTGTAATTAGTGAAATTTAAGAATAATGAGTATGTATTACATCAATTACAATGAATTTAATTTCCTAGAAATGTAATTAGTTGAACAAATATATATATATATAATAATTATTTTAAATTTTCTTGTACGTATGAATGTGATGCAAATGAACTCATGCTATTTAGTGTAAGGAAAGCTATAAAAAGCTAAGAAAATTTAATCTCTTGAAAACTTATTTTTGAATAGAAGACTGAATGTCTTCTATTCAAAAAATAAATTTTCAATCTCATGAATTTTTCTATTCAATCAACCAAAGCTAAATATTTGTATGCTCTGTAAATATCCCTTGCTTTAGTTTCTGTCTACTCTCTGTACACTACAATGTAGAATAGAACAATAAGATTTTAATATTTCATTAAGCAATTGATTTCTAGTAGAAGTGTTCATACTTAGACTGAGTGGTTAGTAAATAAATTCTATTTCAGTGCTACTATATATTTAGCAAATATTTTAGATATAGATAAAAGCAGAAACATTTAATGACTTCATTCTCAAGTACAATTAGAATATTTTTTGATGCACTGTAAATATTTATCTTATTACACTGATTTACTTGGACTAATGATAATTCCTTATCCCAGAAATTCAGACAATGACCCAAGACTTAAAACATTGGAAATGAAAAATATGGGCGTAAAATAATAAACATTGAGCTGATCAGGTCTTTGTCAGAAGACAAATACTTGGGTTTTCAGTGAAATTTTAATAAAGAAACAATTTTGTTTTTTGTAATCACATTTTAGAATTTTACAAATCAAATTATTCTAGTTTAATCTGCATTAAATATTCCTAATATTTTCTAAAAACTAAACTAGTTTAACTGCGTCAAAATGAATGCCAAAAAAGTTTTGTTCAGACCAACTTTGAATAGGTTAATAGCGTTCATAAGAATGGAAGGATAGAGTGAGCTAAGAAAGGGGAATATTTTTTTTTCTTTTTATGTCACACTGTCATATAATTCTTTCTCTTTTTAAAAAAAAATCAATTAAAAAATGTGACGCGAGAAATAGCATTTGTAATTAAGAGGCTAAAACCTTTTCCTTTAACATCTTGTATTGTAAGCATAGAGTTATGACCTATAACTTGTGGGGAACACAAACAGATACACACTTCTTGGATACAAATGAAAATATAACAAGGCTCAAAAACCAGCAGTGTCCATTTTCAGTCTTTTTTTGAAATCTCTTAACAGCTTTACATTATTTTGTTTTTCTTCTTTTTTAATCAATTGGAAACAAATAGTTTATTACATAAACAATGTTGCCAAATGCTATCAAATTCTGTAAACAACGTCGTAAGTTTTGAACAGTCTGTTTTTTTTTTTTTCTTGTTGGGAAAAGAATTCTGTGAATTCTTGTCATAAACAAACACGGTTGTAAATAACATATCTGCTGCCTATGTTATAAGCTAATTATGGTAATTTATAGCTGCTAAAATGACTGATATTTTCTACATGGTTTTTATATCTTAATTGAGACAGTATATGATGATTTCTTTTTCATTGAGAGAACTTGTAAATCCTTTTTGCATTTTGCTATTCCGTGATGTTTTCAATGGTTATACATACTTTATAATTTGGAAATGTTTTTTTGTGGAGATTTTATGCTGTCTGGATATAAGTTTCGCGAGGTATGGTGGCTCGTTGTAGAAGCCAGATCTTCGTGTGATGGTGTTGGTAGTTGCAATGATGGCAGCCTCAATGATTTGGTATGTCAAACACGTCCATGACAAAGTGACACGCCAAATCATCGAGGCTGCCATCATTGCAACTACTGACACCATCATGCAAAGATCCGACTTCTACAACATACTTGATAATATATTTTTTTAAATATGTGACCTACATTTACATTTGTTCTGTTCATAATTATTATTCATCAATGAAAATAATTTTTTAAATGTCACTATTACCTGGTGTATAATAGAAAAAGATTGATATAAGTTCCTAATGGTTGAAAAGTTGAACCAGTAGATGGCTTTTATATTATAGTTCTGTCTCGTGGTCAATTCATTTTGAATGTTAAAACAAATTTATAAAGTATATCAATAATAAATTTTGCCATAATCTTTTCTAATTTGTGTCTTGTTGAATGAATATAATTTTAAAATGTAAATATTTTTGGAACAAACTGTATAGCCTAATGTTTGCTAAAGCAAACTGTTTGATTCAACTGTAAATTCTGAATGAGCTAAGATTATAGATTATGGTGAATGAATGATATTTGTAAAGTCAGATGCTTATTTAGCATTTGGGTTTTTGTCTTTTCATTCTTTCCGTGAATTCCCAAACATTTTCTCTTAGATGTTATCTTTTCTTTGCGTTTATTCCTTGCGTTGGCAGTTCTATTACATTATTCATACCAGATGCTATCAGATTAAACATGTAGATTAAATGTATTTAAAAAGTAGCATTTAATTTTATCTCGGTCTTGGATTTCAGCTATTTGTCTAGTTGATTTATACTGCATTTCATATCAGCTGATGTAAATGGCTGGCTATGAAAACAATTGCCTACAAGAATCTGTTGAGGTGACCACCTTCTCCATAATCACTGGCTAAGAGAGTCCAGTTTGATGCTACTGTATGATCAGATCTCCATGATTACATAGTTTACTACATATGTGTAATCAACATTGAAAAGTTCCTTATCATTTGGATAATGCAGGAGTTAAGTATTTAATTCACGGGGGTGGTGGGAGAAAAATGTCTATAATATTAGCAACTACCTTAATAGCACTTTTTTTATTAGCCTCAAAGAACAGCAAAAACAAGTTTTGTCAACTTAATGTGTGTGTGTACAAATAAATTTAAGACAAACCAAGAGTATATGTATGAAAGAGTTCATTATTTTTTATCCTTTCATTTATTTTTTTGCATTTTGTGTACTAGTTTCGACATCTTATCAGCAGCGCATCTTTTGGAAGTGAGAAGAAGAAATTCATTTTGTGTAGGGCCTTAGGTTGGTGTATATATGTGTGTGTGTGTATGTGTATGTATATATATGTGTGTGTCTATGAAGCTTTTATAACTTCCACTACTAACAATGTTATTAAGAAAAATAAATTTAACTTCTCGGAGTGTCGATGTGACCATGTGTTCGTATGTGTAGTTTGCTTTAGAGTCATTTCCCTAACCCTTTCTGCCTTATCTACTTCCAAAATTCTTATGTTCAGTTTCCCAGTTTTTCTAACGACACACATCCTTAGAAGGAAATATATATACTAATTTTACAAAGAGGAAGAAGTAATTTTAACAGCTATTAGAAAAAAAGGTTCTCGGAAAGGCAATATGTCATACACTGTAATTATTAGTGTATTTAACACAAAAAATCCTCAGCTACTTTTCCACAGCAACAGTTTCGGAGTAATTTAAAAGTAGTACCGTTAACTTGCCATGGGACCCCAGCTGTTTCGATCAAAAACCACCTCTTCGAGTCATGATGTTTTTACGATTTTGTTGTTAGCTTAGATCAAAATGAAAAGCTTTAACACACACACACAGAAACTCTTGTCAAACCTATGGGCTCTGCTCTTATTTGCACCCCTCTGGTGGTCCATAGGACGCAATCCCTTGGTTTAAAGGGTGGGGTTAGCCTTGGGCAAGTCGCACTTCACTGCTCAGGCTAGAGGGTTATTCCGCACACAGGCCGCACTGTCTATGGTCCTGTTATGGATTACGCTCCACAAAAATCTTTGTTCGCGAAGCCAAGCCATTTATCTATCTATGTATGTATAATTATACACTGATTTACTTGAACTAATGATAATTCCTCATCTCAGAAATTCAGACAGTAACCTATGACTTGAAACATTGGAAATGACAAATACTTGAATTTTCAGTGAAAATATTTTTAGATTTTGTTTTATATACATAATGTGTGTGTGTGTGTGTCTCCTTTTACAATTGCATTTAAGATTCACTCATTGCAGAGACCAATTTTGCTTTTGGCTTTTCACTAATCTTAAATCATTTCAAGAATATCTTGGGCAAATGTATTTTTTCCCTGAAGTATGAATTGAGTAAATGATATTTTTAAAAGCTTTTAGCTGCAAATTGAATTTGTTTATAGTTTTGAATTAAGTTTTTAATATTAGTTTGCAAATTTGAATTTTTAATAAAGTCCCTGTCATCCTATTGTTTACACCAATTTGTTTTTTTATTACGATCTTAAAAAGAATTGTTATTTCAATTGTATGTTTAAGGGTTTTTTTTTTTGTTTACTTGATTTAACAACTTTATTATTGGGTCAGCTTAAGATATTTAGCATAAAAACGTATAGCAAAATCAGTTCATAAAAGTGTATACTTACTGTATCTCTTTTTTTCCTAATATATACAAAAGTTAATCATACATTCTCTTTTCTTTTAAAAAAATCTAAACACTGATGCAATTTCTAAAGCTTGTTTGATTTCAGGTCTAATTCTCTTTTTCAAGTTCTCTCTTTTGTCTACTTTATTCCTTTCATCTTTCTAAAGTTTCCCCATTCATTTTATATATATTTCTTGCTAACTTCAGCTTTAATTCCTGAAAACTTAATACGGTCTGAAGAAGTGATCGTCGACTTAAAATAACTAGCCAAGAAAAAGAAAATTGTACGGGGATGCCTATAGTCTAACAGGGGCAGCAACCATTCATAATGTTTCTTATATTTTGGAATAGAAGAAAGTACTTATGGAAGGTTAGTGTCTTAGTGAAAAGAAAATAGTATTAGTCATATTTCATATAGGTATTGTATAGAACTTGGTTATGCCTGACTTCCACTTTTTTCATAGCTGAAGTTATATAGCCATGACATACTTGTTGTAACATTCATTTAAGTTTTTCTCAAGTTTGTACATGCTTGAGTTAAATCAGTCTGTTTTTCAGTATGTTACAATCCTACCTAAGTAGTGAATATTTTTTTATGAACAAATAAGTCAATACATTAATATCCAATAAGAAAATTAATGGAACAACTTAATTTTCCTCTTCAAAATTTGTCTATAAATTAATAATTTCACTTGAGAATTCCTAATGAAATCTTGAGCTCATTTTAATGACTTAGAAAATAAATATTAATCAACAGCAATTCATTTAGTACATGATACTTTTTATTAAATGGTATTGAATTATACTTCTAGTTGAATTTGTTTCAGTCTATAAAAGTTTTAATAACATTTTTAATTACCAGGGCATTAGAAAGTACTTGAATTTTTTTTTGTTGTTGTGAACTTCTAAATTTACTATAAAAGAGTGAAATGTCAGAACAGCCCATGCTTAAATTACAACTAACATTATTCATTTAACTGTTCTTTATAGTTGATATTTCTTTGATTTTTTTTATTAAAGCAAACTTAAAAATAAATTAGGTGGCAAACACAGTGATGTGTCAGTGTCTGCTACTCTCAGGAGATTCACAAAGCTGTTCAGAGGCTTGCTAACAGCATCACCACAGTATTTTATGTATTTCTACCTATGATCTTGCATTAGCTACCACGCTATTTGGTTGCTCAAAAAAGATACATGAATTTTCCATTGCACTAATTTTATTATTAAGCCGGTTCTCTCTTTTTATAGATATACAAAAAAATCTTCAAATGTTTGGTAGTATAAATATAAATCTGCCGATTTTGTTGCTATTTTGCCATATAATTATATTAATCAAGGGAGGTAAGCAGAGATTAAGATCTTATACACGGACAATAATTTTAAATCCTAGTTTCTTTAAACAATTAAAAATAGTATAAATTTCAAAGAAAACCTTTTATTTAAAAAAAAATTGATTAATAAACAGAAATTATGTGTGAAATGATCCTACTTACTTACAATTTTATCACTTTTAGAGTATTTAAGGTTTCTTGATATGGTGATATATTCTTAATAAAAAGTGATACTTTTGAGCTTGTTATTTTCCAATCAAACAATTGTATATCACTTAATATGCTACAATCAGGGCAATCTTCGAAATTGATATTCTGGGCTGTCAACATAAAATTGTATATAAAGGTTTATTTGGCCGTGCTATCCAAAAGTAGGGCATTCCTACAAAAACCTTTCATGAGCCGAAATGCCATGAAGCAATTACTATTAATTTATATGGGGAAATTCTTTTGAGCGTTCCCAGACCTAAGAAAATAACCTTCTTTTATGTTTGCCAGTTTTGTGCTAAGCATAACACCAATTACAAGTTCTATTAGTTTTTTTCTGATACCTTAGGACACATCTTGCTGATGTACAAAATAAAGTACAGATGCTCACAGACACAGTTTGAAGCTATGGTTGCTTGTTTTTTTTCATAAGAGCGAAGTGGTGTAAAGTGAACTTTCATGAAGTGGTGTGGGATACCTGTACCCTACATTATATTACTGCACAATACAAGTATCGAATTAGCAATAGATATTTGATTGACTTATTTAGTCATAAAAGTATTTGTCTGGAGTTAGCTGCATCTCTCTTCTCTGAAACTGTTGCAAAATCGATGATTGCAATTTATTGATTTTTTTTCTCTTCCAGCGGATATCTTTGTTATATATAGTTTAATCCACTTATATTCAAAATGCTTAAGCTCTTTCACTCTGTATATTCATTATACACACTGATTACTTTTTAATTAAAGGTCTTTTTTATGCGACTATTTCTCCCTTTTTTAAAAACTTTTTTGATAACTTATAAATCTTGACTTCATTGGAAAATTTTTCCACTTTGTTAAAATACAGAAATATTCCTAGTTTCATAAAAGTTGGACAATATTATGTTTGAGTATAAACTGTGCTATCTTGCTTAAATTCATATGCACCCTATCTATCGGGTATATAGAAAGACCTGATGGCAAATATAGCATTTGTGAATTTCAGTGGTAGTTTTTTCATGCATCAAAATATTTGTAGACTTACCTAACATAAATAAGGGTTTTTAATATTTATAATTCTGATCATATTTAATATTTTATTTTGATAAAAAGCAGCTAAGAAAAATTGTGACTTCGCGATTTCAGGTTTGGGTCTAATTCTTTTAATGTTTAAAAACTAAAGGTTACAGGGTTAGTAAAATAAAGGCAGTTACTAGATGATTCGTTTTCTTTGACATATTTAGAATGGAAAAATGTTAAGTTGTAAATACTGTTGCCTATTTTTATCAGATGAGCAGAAATGGCTTCCGGCTTTTCTCCATTATCTGTGCATTTCATTAAGTGTTTGTGCACACTAATTCTAATAATGGATAAAATGTCTGCTGTCCTATCATGCTAAAGTTGTGTGTGTGTGAGAGAGAGAGTTCTGTGTGTGTCCGTGTGTGTGAAAGAGAGAAATACCATTGTTTTTCAATGTCTTCTTTTGTTTTCTTGTTTTTGTCTGTAACCCAGTGCAAGGTCATTGGGTCACCACAGATGGTTTTCATCATGGTTGTGTCATGGATGAGATAGCCTGCTGGAGCCAATCCCTCTTCAGGCTGGTTTGGAATCAAACTTGTCTAGACTCCTAGACTGGTTGCCATCCATAGCTAAATAGCCTAGTCTGTCCTACTATTCACCCATGGCTAGGGGGGAGAGGAAATGGATTCATGCCTTTCACTAGGGGAAGTGAACACAAACTGTATCAGCCAGTGTTTGAACTTAATTTGCTGATTCCATTCTCTATGCCGTAAACCATTTGGCCACTCTGCATCTCCTTTAGGAGATATTAAATCTGCTTATTGATGCCAGAATTGAATATACATTATATTTGCATTGTGTGCATGTGCTACTACCATACTTAATTAATGTGCATTTATGGTCGGGATGGTAGTTATCATTCAGAAACTATCTTTCTCTTTATTTTTAAACTTGGTTCACAGATAAAATCATATCCATATGGATTTGGACACTTTTCTTTTTCTGATAGCTTCTTTGGAACCTAAAAAAAGCATATATCATTTTGAACATAAGCATAATCTTCAAATACTTTGTGACTTGGTTCTGTATTTGAAAACTTCTTTCTAGTATTTTAATGTTTCCTTTCTTGTTTCATTTTTTGTAAAAAATGTATAATTCTTTTTATAATACCTGAATAGTAAACAAGTTATACCAGATGTGATGGTCTATAATTTAGTCCTATACTACATATTTTAATTTGGATTAGGTTTGTAGAACAGTTTTGGTTTAAATAATTACTGCACTGTTTATTCATTGGTATAGACTGATGGTCAGAGTAGGTGTGATAAAAAGCAACTAAAATTAAGATGAAAGAAATACTAGTAAAAAATTAATGATGGTTGACAATGGTTCATCTAAAAAAAATAAGTGAATATAATATTACAAGTAATTACTTGATAAATCTCTTCCTAAATTTGACTAGGCAATGGTCATTATCAAAAAGAGAAAGTTATAATGGAGACCAACTGAATATGTTCAGATAGAATGTTGGGTAATTGTATAATCATTTTATTCAGTCGCTATGGTGATTGCAAATTACTTGAAATTACCCATTTATCCTATCAACATTTGAGACTTATTCAATCAATAAAATTCAGCATGTTTTTAGTCTTCATTCTACTTGTAGATGTTTTATTTCTGCATATATATACTTATATCCACAAATTTTGATACTTTGAATCTGGCAAATATTCAGTAATTTTCTGAAATATAAATTTCTACACTTTGTTTGAATTGAAAACATCAGAAATCAACCAGTCTTTCTCAGTTTATACTTGAAATTAATGTTTTTAGATTTTTCCTTAGATATGGAAGTACAGTGTAAAAATTATAGTCATGAAAGCTTTTGTTTTATTTTTTTATTCATACTCTGTATAAAGTCTTGTATATTTAATAATTAACAAGACTACATGTTCTATTGTTAGTTTTAAGTACTACTGAAACAGTCACCTGCTGCACAATGTTGTTATATGCATATTAGTGGTATGAGTTTATATCTTAATAAGAACAAAGGATGCTGGAGGAAATTATGGAGATCAAGCTGACTGTATGAATGTAAGATTCTATTAATCTGCTGATCCTCTAAAGTTCTGTCTATATTTGCTAAAATTTCCCTGCTACTACTACTGTTTCTGTCTGCATGTTGTTTGTCTCATTGCTTTGGTAATGTTATCACTATAGTTTCCACCACTCTTGTGCTTTCCTTACCTTTATGGTTGAAAATCAATAAAAGCTTTCTATCATGCTCTTTTCTATTCTGCTTGTTCAAATTGTCTTCTGATAGTTTATGACTTCTAATAATAATATTTTCTTTTCATTAATAGGTATGTAATGTTTACTTTGGGTTATTTTAGATCTTCTGAAACATAATTGATATATCAATTTTTTCTTTTCTCCCTTGTCTTCCCTGCCTCTTTAAGTGGCACTTTCGTTAAACATCAAAACACATTTATGTACAGATTTTATTTGTTGGTTTTTACATAAAAAATCCTAAAAGATTTCTTATTTTTTTCTTTTTTGCCTCATAAAAGAAATCAACATTCCAAATAATTGTGCACTTCACTCCAATAAATACATTTATCATAATAATGGCCTTGTCATTTAAAAGAAGAACCTGGTTTTAAATTTGGAAAATGATTAATTAAATTCCACTTCATTAAGAATTTAAAACTCTGAGCTTAGGATTTTTGTAGTGCACTTCATTCTGGGTAGATTTTTTTTTTTTTTTTAAATTTTTTTTTTTAACTCTATTAACTAATTTGAAAAGAGGTATGTTTTTGGTCGAGTCTGTTATACACTCATGACTGTCCACACGATAACTCCTGTGCTGTATTAAATCCTTACATGTTCCATCTTAGAAGTTATATTAAAGAAGACATTATAGAATATAAGACAAAAAGTGAATCCTTGAGTTTCCAAGGACCCAAAGTTCTAAATGAATTTTATAGTTATGTCCAAAACACATACTATCACCAATTTATCTTCCTGTCCGCAAGATTTCTCAAAGTTCACAATGAATTTCATTCAGATTTTCTGGAAGGCTGGACAATAGGTAAAAGAAGAACTGATTAAATATTTGAGCGGATCCATGCACAATTACCTCCCCATGTCCAAATTTAAGCAGTTAACTACACCGTCTCTGATCAATCCACTAAGTGATTTAAATGATGTTTACTGTTACTGACAGCAGCGTTGACAGAGGCATGCGCTCTCTGGGTGCTTTCTAGTTTTTATGTGCGTGAATTTGGATTTTATTTCTCTCCATCAATAAGATGTTGTAGAACTTTGAAAAAGCCAATCAAACAAATGCTCAACTTCTGCGAATATATTGCTGATATCATTTAGATTTTATTCCACTGATTTATATTTATTGGTAGATTTATGAATTAATCTAAAAGTTATGTAACTGATCTGAACAGTGTTCAGTAGTAAATAAGCTACTAAGATTATACCAAAACAAACAAGGACCCAGAAAATATAGAATATGCCTGTATATAAGATGGTCACTTAATTTTTAAAAAAAACTATGTAACTATTACACTGCGTCCAATGTGCTGGTATTATGACTAGGTGGGAGTCTACCGAAGCTCGATATGGACAATTATAGGGCTCGGATGAGTTTCAGTGAGAAGTATTCCTCCAAATATTCTTGTAAACCATTCAACTTCTAGTCCAACATAAAACGGTATATGGAATCTGCCAAATAATATTTGTTTACTCTCCATCTTTTGTGTTTTAATTGGAATTGATTTTTTTTTTTAAACCTGCTGATTTTTAGTGCAATAAGCAAATTATAAATTGAATAGTAATTATGTCACCATTATAAGATACTAAAACAGATTAATAAACAAACTAGTTGTCATGAAATGAATACCGTATATTTTTTAATACAAGTCGACCGTGAGTATAAGACGAGTCTGGAATTAAGCATAAAATTTCAGTAAATCAACACTCGAATATAAGACGAGTTCATTATTTTGCCATAATGTTGTCATGAGAGATATCCCCTTCTAATAAGTACACTGTTTATGCACTTGGTCAGCTGTCACTAAAACATGAATTTCTTTCATCTTCAACATATTGATCGTTGTTTTCAGGTCGTAAAAATGAAATTCTCATCAGTGATGATGAATCTACCTGAAAAGGTGATTTACAATGGACATTACACGATACACACCATATACTACGTACACAGCATTTCATACCAAACCATGGTAATTAATTGAGTTAAAACAACGGGCATTATTGCTCACTAATATGCATTGTGTCTATCAACGCTGTATTCATATAGGCAAAAGTATTAGTCATTTTTGACTGGCTTGAATATAAGTCGAATTTCTGGTTTGGGGCCATTTTTGTACAGGCTGTACCAATGGAGCTAGAGGGCTGAAAATTTAAACATTAACTCCTTAAGTCTAAAAGAACACCGGGTTTTGGGTTTTTTTTTCAAATTCTCCTCCGAAATAGGTTTTTACTGGGTGGGTTCAATTTGCAATGTAAGTTTATGCTAAATTGATCCCTTAGTTTGTATCCAGCAGCAGTCACGCTTGTTTTTTTAATAATTCAGATTTTTTAGTGTGCACAGCCCAACAAAAGGCGAAAGTAACTTATGTTTTAATTGGTCACATTACGGTTTCTATTGAGTGACTAAACTGGACATGGATTTTTTATTTTTTAAATCCTGTAAACCAGTGCAGGATTATTAGGGCACCAGAGATGATTCATCATGGATGTGTCGAGGGCAAGATAGCCTAATGGAGCCCATCCTCAGGCTGGTTTGGAATCCTAGACTAGTTGCCAACCATAGCTAGAAAGCTAAGTCTGAATTACTATTTATCCATAGCTGGGGGAGAAGAGATGGATTCACGTCTTTCCCAAGGGCATTAGTGCAAAGTGAATATAAACTGCCTCTCCCAGAGTTTGAACTCAGCTTGCCGTTTCTATTCTCCGTGCTGCTAACCATACAGCCACTCCACACCTTTTATAATCTAGCATGCAACAAAAAAGTGAATTTTCAATAGAATTCGTAATCTGGCTGTAAGAAAATACTTTCCTAATTTCACAAGTTGTTCAGACAAATACACTTGTCCCTGTTATGATTCCAAGTGAAATAATAATGATTAAAATCCAACATTTTTGAGATTCTTATTTTTTTCCTGTGTTGGAGAATCTAAAAGCTTTTAAAAAAATGAGAATACCATAAACAATGGCTTTGTGAAAATGTATGTTTTGCTCCCACCTCCCCCGGCACCCTAAATAAGGCACAAGATATTTGAATCCTTGAGTTTCCAAAGGGCTCACTCCACATTTTTCTGATATTCAGGTTAATATTGGCCCATATAAAACAAGGCACCAGCTTGATAACTGGAGAAGGGCCCAATTTCACATCAGAAAGGCAGTAACTATGGGTATTATGAATTATAAATATTGTCTACTTGGGAAAATAAATGACTTTTCCCTTCTCCTTAGTTAGGTCCTTTGGAAACTCAATGATTCACTTTTGTCTTATATTCCATAATGTCTTCTTTAATATAACTTTTAAGATGGAACCTGTAAGGATTTAATACAGCACAGGAAAACAAGGATACAGATTTTTAATCAATTTTAATGTCTATTTCTATCAGCAATGTTGCTTACCAATGTCTGCCTTTTCTATATTACAGATTTATACATTTTCAAATAACTAAATGTTTATTAATCACCGCTAACCACAAGACTGGTTTACATACTGTTACTGGGTTTAGGTTATTCATGTGTTCTGACATTTATGTGTCTATATATCCGGACTTTGCCCAGCCCTAACCGAAACTTGAAATTTTGCACACATCCCCTCAATGAGTTGGGAAAACGTTTTTGGTTTGTTTTTTTTAATTACCCCCCCCCCTCTAAATAGGTTTTTAATGTGTCTTCAATTTGCAATGTAAGTCTATCCTAAATTGATCCTATAGTTTGTGTGTGGCAGCATTCATGCTTGCTTGTTTTTTGAAAATTCAGACTTTTTTAGTAATCATTGCCCAGCAAAATGCGAGAGAAATAACTTATTCATTGGGTTTTTTTAATTTTTTTTTATTCTTTTATTTTTTATCTTCTATAAATCATGAATTTATGGTTCAAACCATACTGGTAGCAATTTATTCAAGGTAATTTAATTTTACCACCACCTGCTTAATTTACAAGCTAGTCTTTTTATTGCAGAGTTATTAGTGAATATTTCAACCCTTATTAAATTTATCACTGCCTGCATGACCTTGAAATGTCAATTTAACTTAAAAGTAGGGTCATATGTTAATACACATATTATTTCTATAGCTTCCATTATTATTCAAGAGTTTACGATTTTATCGTGAAGTGCTGAAATAATCTTTGTGGTATAACATCGTACACACTCAATTGAAAAGTCCAACAAATATCAACTTATTTATATTACCACAATTTAAAAATGATAAAGAACTTTTTTTTTCATAATCATAATGATTTTAAGCTCCCAATAAATGAGCCACATCAATCTCAATCAAAATATTCCATCATAATTTCTCACTATTCTGTTGCTTTCAATTCCTGTTATATGTAATTTAACCTTTTTGCTATGATTTTGCCTTCAACAAAACTGAATCCTGTATATTATATACAGCAGTAAGGTTGGCTACAGAAGCAATTTATGCGCTTCCATGTTCACATTGTTAAAGGTTTCCTTTTTAGTGGTATTACAATGGCATCTGGCCTGAGCTGGGGCTCCATGTTCACAGTATGTATCACAGTGATGGACAATCCAGCACTATTGCTTTTTGGTTACTGCCACTCTAAAATAGGAACTAGTACTCCTCAATAGGGGGCAGCACTCCAGTGCTTGCTGCTGTTGTTGCTGCTTCTAAGTTCATTGCTAATGTTGAAGCAATGGCTACCACCGTATCAATGTAGGTCACTGTAAGCTCTCAAATTATTTGTATTCACTAAAAAAAAACTCATTGCTATTGAAAAACATATTGCCTCTCTCTATTCATTGTACATGTAAACCACAGGGACTTCCCTTCACTTAGAAATTATTTTCCAAAATATTATGATTTATGTTTTTAAAAAGTGAATACTTACCTCAATAATATTTACTTTGTGTTCCTTTTACTTAGATCATGCTTTCAAATTTGTTACAGTTTTAACTCCAAATTTTAAATCTTTCAATATATTTTTGCTATATGTATGTATTTTAGTCTTGACTTGTCTTCTGAAGACTGCTTATATTATAACAGTTAACTGGCTTGAAAGGGGGGGGGTTAAAAATCCTATAACACTCCTTTCCAATGTAAAAGATAAATACGGTTTGCTTGTCATTAAATATCTTCACAAATTTTCCTTAAGGGAGCTGAGCTTTATATAATGCATAAATTAAATATGAATAAGAACATTTTAGATCTCGCTGTCTGACTTATTGAAATATATTCTTTGCCGGAGTTTATTTTCAAAGTAACAAATGACTTTTCCATCGTGTGTGTAGGATTTGCTTATGTTTTTACAAATTCTACTTGGTTTTATAAACTTGCTTAAGCTCTTAAAAATTGTGAAATTTGGTATTATTTCATAATCAAAAATGTTTGCAGTATAATTTATCTGAATTCAGTTTAAATTAATGTGTGTTATACTCCTTGACGAGACATATAGCCAATTTAAACATCATAAATGAGAATGTTTTCTAGTATTAAGGTGGATCCCTTTTAATGTACATTTTCTACTGCACCTGTTTTAATCTCATGGGAAGTTGTTTCATTCATATACATATTGGTAAATCTGGTCTTGCTGAAAAGCAAAATAAAGTAAACAGCTGTATAATTTGATATGTCAGTGGTTCAAGAACTGACATTTTACTTCTTTTTGTTTAAAAAAAATAACATTGAAAAGCAAAATAACAAATGTGATCATTATCTGTCATAGCAGTTGTATCATAATAAAAAAAATAATATGATTATCAGATATTGATTTCTTTCACATAATCTATGCGGAAGTATCATTTAAAGATGATTCAACTCGCTACCTTCATGCTAGGTATGTGTAAAAATTACCCCTATTTAAATGTTAACACTTTAGATCAGTGATTCCCATAGTGTGTGCTGAGGCACCGCAGTTAGCTCCCAGGGGTGCCACAAAATATTAATAAAATTTTAATAATTACCAGCAATCTTTAATTCAATGCGTTGATTCACAGTCACAATGATAGGAAGCAACATCAAACCCGCGGATCACTCTGTCCATCCAGTGTTGAACTTAACTATTTTAGCACTCGGTCGATAGACAAGGTTACAATTCTGGATTGTTCTAGAACTGTCTCTAACATTCTCGGTATATATTAGTTGCATATAAATAACCGCAGATTGTATGCTGCCTCATTGAAGATTGAATCTACTGAATGGTATTGGTAGTGTGATCAAGCTATTAAGCTGAATTGAGTATTTAGATAAAATAAGATTCTTTAAAACGTGTAAGTCAATAACGTAAATTGAAAAGTTAATTTAAAGTATTTTTTTTAGGTTTTAATTTTTAGTGTCTTGTCTTCGTAAAAATGGAAAAATAATTATTAAAAGAGGCAACAAATATAACATTTTTATGAATTTGAATTGCATGATTCATTCATTTTAATTTTTTTTAATTGACTTAAAACAAATATACACTAAGAAATTTGGGAACCACAGCTCTAGATGGTTCTTTTCTTTTCTGGATGGCTGATAACTTTTAATATTGAAAGTTTAACAGTTAAATTTATATATAAAATTCACAAATATTTTTGTATATCTTGGTACAGATTGATTTTTAAAAATTTAAAAAAAAAAATTTCTATTTGTATTGGTATAACCTTTGTTCTATTTAACCTAGAAAGTTTTCTTCTTTATTTTTCTCACTTACATTTATGCTGAATCCTCTTGCTAATAATTATAAACTAGAATTATTAATCAATGACTCAGCCTAACATACCATCATCACTATTTTGGGGATCTGTAAACACTCATATAATTAATGGTAATCGCTTCTTCGCTTTACGCCATTTCGGCTTACAAAGCTTTCATAGGAATGCTCTACTTTCGCATAGCGAGACAAACCTGTAGTCGAGAAGAAAAAGTAATTGTTTTCTTTTGTTATATTTTGCATGGAATCTCATTATTTTTTAAGGACGGCCATAACATGTACATCAGAAGGCATACACAAGACGGAAATACGTTCATACCATTTTTTTAATTTTAATTTTTTTTTTTTTTAATTTTGAAGTTTTAGAATTTTAATATTTATAACGTCTAGAACACTGAAATTGAAAATAATTTTCAATATTTTTAATTTTCATTATATTTATTTAAATTATTCTCACTCTTTCTCACACTCTCTCTCAAAACTATTTCTTAAAATAAACGTCTGACTAACATTGGTTTCATCAGTGAACAGCTGGAACTTGAAAGTCTGAACAAAAACATTTGATTTCTCTGCAGTTGTAGCGACATTTGGATTAAGGGTTCAGTGTTACATTATTGTTTATATTTGCTACTTAGCAGTTTCCAAGTATAATTTGCTATTGGAATAACCTATTTAATATCTAGCTTTTCACAAATCATGAAAACTCCAACATACTGCCACAAATATTTCCCACTAAAACATTTATAACCTTAACTTCAAATTGGAATACTAAGACAAACGGTTTGAACTTATCAGAATTAATTTTGCTTCAGTGTTACTATTTAATGAAAGTAGATACAATCTGAATGTAAGATGCTTTTTAAGCAATCTGTTTATTTAATGTGAAAACAAAAAAAAAACAGTTCTAGGGACAGATCTCACTAACTGGATTTTTATTTTCACTGTTAAATTCTCCTTCACCAGTGGCTTGCTACAAAGTCATCCATTACATTCTAAATTTTGCATTTTAATGAATATATACTTTCTACATCATGTTTCGCAATCATATAAAAAAAATAGCACTACACATCTTTTATTAATTACCTGTCTTTCCCAATCATCTTTTTGTTCTATTCTAAATGTCAACAGTGTAACTGACCTATAGTGTTCATGACATTCTTTACAATCAAGTCCATTGTCCTTTTTTCTTTTCATACAAAGCCTATATAAAATAATATAGTGTCTTGTTTTCTCTGTAAGCCACACTCCAGTTTTAATATTAAGTATCTTTCTTTTTTCTTTTTTTCGGGGGTGGGTGGGTTACCTCATACAGTGAATGTGAACTTTAATTGTTTTGTTAAAGATTTAGACATTGCAGTTTATGGGATTTGGAAACTGAGCAAATGGGTCCTTTCTATTAAGATTCAAACTCACAACCAGTTTTGGCCTAATAGTGAGTTCAGCATTTCTACCTCTTGGCTATAGAAATAGAATCTGAGCCATTAGATTAATAATATTTCTAAATTGACTGACAGAATTTCTGTGGTTTCTGTTAGATAATGCTTGCTTAAAGCAAGTGCATTCTTATTACTCTTTTTATTCGGATTATTTGTACTTGAGGTATTTTTGTTTTGTAATCTTTAAATTGTGATATTAATTCCTCTTTGAGGAGAGAGCATAGCTTGTTGGCAAGATATGCTATTGGATGTTCTAATCTATTAACATTTTTCCTTGATTGTTGTCTTTAGTTTTCCATTTGCTCTATTCTTAATGCTTATTTATCCCTGCCAACAAAGTTGGAAGAGGTATGTTTTCACTCATGTTTGTCCACACAATATCTCCAAAAGTTCTCAATGACATTTTGTGGACAGGTGGGCCATGGGCTAAAGAAGAATTGATTAAATTTTGGGGGAAAATCCATATTTTTTTTTTTTCAATTTACATATCTTTTCATATATTTAGACAATAACCCAATATTATGGAAAATTGAAAGTTCATTCCTTCCTCTGCATCGTAGCTATATATGTACTGATTTTCATTCAGTCTCTAGTTAGTTTATGGCGTTGGCAGATGTATGCCCTCTCTTAGTTGTAACTCAATGAGTTGGATTCTTGTTGTTGGAAAGATATTGCTTTCAAGAGTTTCAATTCAAGGCAGCTAAAGTTTTCTTCATTTTTTAAAAATAAAATATATTTTAGCATAATGATATTTTTTAAAATAGCCTTTAGGGAGTAATCAATTATAATTCTATGTCAAGAGTTGGCTATTTACTAGTATGACACGTCCATTGTCCTCTTTGGTTTTATTGGTTTTTTTATTAAATTTAAAATTTCTGTAAGCTATTTATGACTCCATCAATACTTTTATTTTTTTTATGTAGTCTTTAATAGAATTAAATTATCTGTTAAGAAAGTATATAATTTGAATCCCTTCTTACTAAAACAAATGTTGTTTCATGCTGAAGTGATGCCTGGTTATGTAATAAACTTTATCTTATAAGATAATAAGTCAGAAGTGAAGTAAGTTTAACTTTTTGGCAATGCTGCCCAGAATTATCCTAGAAGGTACTGTATATGCTGTATATAAGACGGACATTTGATATAATTAAAAATTATTTTTAAATATTACACTGCGTCCAATGCGCTGGTATTATGACTAGGGGGGGCGTTGAGTGAAGATCTTTATGGACAGTTAGGGGGTTTGGAGTTGCAGTAAGTGGTAATCCTCCTAATACACCTGTAAACCATTCATCTTTTAGTCTAGCATATATGATAAATTAACGGCAAAGTAAGATTTTTGTAATTAATAATGAAAATAAACTTTATTTTTTTGGTTTTGTATATTGCTCTAAAAAAAAAAATGGCAAGGCGTATTATTTTTTTTCTAATTTAATGATCTGCTGATGTTACCAAACATTATTAAACTTGCGTTAGAATGCTTTTTGAATACATATGTATTGTTTATTAATTGGTCAATTTTTTCATTTCAGGGAAGATGGTAATATGGTCCAGACGAGTAAAATGTACAGGATGATGTTAGGACATGATGGCCAGTCTGTTTCCAAACCAGTTGATGCTCAACTTTTCAATGTCGATCTCTCATCTGTACCACTTCCACCAGTTGCAGTTACTGCTGCAACCCCTGTAGAAGATCCAATGGCATCAACATCGCATTCATCTCATCGGCAAACACACCCCCCTCGCATCCCTCGAACTATGAATGACTACAGTCCTCCCTCGGGGAGCACTGTGTCTAGTATTGCCCTGCCACCCACTCCTCCACCTTTGCCTATAACGACAACGACGACAACGATGCATTTGCCTTTTCCATCATCCAATGACTTGTCATTAAATGGTAGCAGTGTAGCTCCGTTAGCTAGCACAGTGCCACAACCAGTTCCACCTCCGCTACCATTGCCACTGGCATCAGTTTCTACGGTACCACCATTACCCCCAACGCCAGTACCGCCAGTACCTCCCCCACCTGTCATGCCTGTACCACCACCAGTGGGATTAAGTTTACCAACGTCTAGTATAGGTTCTTATAATAGCATAGCACAATGTTCAACTATTACTGATAATATAGACAGAGAGACTTCATATTCAGAGGACAAAAAAGATGGCCCAGAAACCCCACCCAAAGCTCTTTCAGCTTCATTAGAAACCCACAAAGTAGCCAATGTTGAAAATTCTAATCAGCCAGGCAAAAAAACTGGTGGAATCGTACGCTTTTCACTTAAATCACCTGATGGTGGGGGCAAGCCAAAAGTTTCATTCCAAATCAAACGTAAAAATAGGCCAATTGTTGGCGATAAATCTGAATCGATTGCTGAAGAGGAAGATATTGTGAATAGCAACCCAGGGCAGTTTGTTACTAGAAAAAGAGAAATGTTCAAGCCAGCTGAAGTGGGATCAATGACACCTCAACAGCTTGCTTTCATTAAAAGCTTAGAAATACTAGAAAATGTCCAGAAAAAGTCACAGACCTCGCCAACTGCTTCAGAATCATCATTAATACCAGAATTTCAGTCTGTGCAATTGCAAAAGTCAAGCGAAAAACCTTGTGAAAAACCTTGTGAAAAGACAGTAGTCAGTAAAGTAGAAGAGAACTATTTTGACAGTTCAGTTTGGGAAAAAGTTGATACACCTGTATGTGATAAAGCTCAAGAACATGTTATGACTGAAAAAGTGGCTTCAGAAAAGATTTCTGAACAACCAGTGCCCGACCTGGGCCAAGAACAACTGAACTATACAATTGAGAAGCCGAGTGATAATTTAATTCACGAAAACTCCTCAAATGATCTCTTGCACAAGGAAAAATCAAGTGAAAAAGTTCACAGTACAAACACACCTGAGAAATGTTATGAAACTCAGTCTTCACTCGATAGATTTAAGGGCAAATCTACACGTGATCGAAGTCGCGAACATTCGGGACAGGATCGGTCATACGACCGATCAACTAGGGATCGGCTCTATGATAATAAGTCCTCGTCTGATAAACTGCGTGACAAGTCAAGATCTGGAAGAGAAAGCTCTCACGATCGTTCGACTAGGGGATCTTCATATGAAAGAAACACAAGGGACAAGTCTCAGGAAAGAAGTCGTGATTGGGACAGGTCTCGTGATAGATCAACTCAAGACCGATCGTATGAACGGTCGACACGCGATAGATCACATGAGAGATCAAACAGAGACCGATTAACGCATGATCGATTTCGTGAACGCTCGAATCGAGATCGTTCAAATCGTGATAAATCGAGGGAAAGATCTACTAGAGAAAGATCCCGTGAACGCTCTACGCGGGACAGATCAAGAGATAGGTACTTACGGGAAAAATCCTATGAACGATCTTCCCGTGAGAAGTCCAATGAGCGTTGCATTTCTGAAAAGGGCTCCGAGAGATCTTCATGTGAACGTTCCAAAAATCGTCTCGAAGGTCTGTATGACTATAGAAGCACTCAAAGGTGCCAAAATAGTTGGGACAGGCGAAATCGATGGACTGAAAGACATGACGAACGATCTAGTTATGACAAATATGATGATGGAAGATATGGTCGTAGTTCTGATAGGCATAAAAGAGACATGTATGAAAGTCGTATGTCTACATCTCATTATTATGATGATGACCACTACAATAGGTCACATCATGATGATAAGCGATCTCGACATGATGATAAATCTTTTCACGGTCAAGATAGGAATTCCCGTTTCGACGATAATTACTCGGATCGTTATGATCGTCGCAGTCGGAGAAGCGTGCATTCATCAGAAGAAAGGTCATCTGATCTGGACTCTTGCCTAAAATCATCAGAAGACACCACTTCACCTTGTCGTCAGCAATATTTCGGCAGTAAAACATCAAATGTAAGCAGTGGCATTAGTGCAATAAGCGTGCATTATAGTCAAGCCAGTGATAGTGATAGTTCACCTGCACGCAATATAGACAGCAGTAAATCATTTGACCATCTACAATTCAACTCTGCTTCTGTGACTGGTTCTAATTCAGCTACTGCCACTAACAAGCAGCTAACTATGTTTGGACAAGAGAACCAGTCTCAGAATTATAACAAAATAAATGAATGTGAAGGAGATGCATACAACTATGGAGATTCCACTCCAGTACGTGATGAACCCAATGACTATGAGATCAATTTCTCACAGAACACTGCTTCTGTTAATACGTATTCTGGCTTCAGTCAGCTGTATCAGCCAACTGCAGGCAATGTGACCTGGTTGAACACCAGCCTTGAGCCAACACAAAGTATAGAAGTTAGCCAGAGACTTCCTGGGAGCACAACTATCCCAACGGTTCTTGAAGACGGTCCACATTATCCAACATCTGCCGTGTTGACTGATGTACAGCAGAGAGGAGAGCCTGCTAATCTTCTTTCTATCTCACCAGTAACGACTATTAATAATCCTACACAGATTAACATTGGTATTACAAATACAAACTTTGAAGAGCATACAAGAATTCCTGCAGTTTTGGAGGACTTTCCTAAGGTTTCTCATGGCAATTGTTTATCCCAAAGCTTTGGCAGGGCTTCTAATATCCGCTCTCAAAATATGTCATCAATTGTAAGCATAAATCAGAATCAGAGTTTAAGTCCAAATGTTGTCCAAAAGATACAGTTCTCTGAGCCTGTTAGTATGCCACCGGCACCTGTTGTAAGTCAATTGGCACCTGTTGTAAGCCAATTGGCACCTGTTGTAAGCCAATTGGCACCAGCAGTTCCTACTGGTGCACCATACATGAAAACAACTGCATATGATTCTAAAACAGAACCTGCACGTTATACTGATTTCCATTTACCATCTCAAAAGAGTTTGGTTCGGCCTCATGCAGTCTTCAGTGCTGCAACAGAGGAATTAGAAAAGAAATCAACATCTCTCCCAGTTGTAGTTCCACATCAAGACTTTTGTAAAGGTGCTTTCAACACTTCAGAAAAGAATAAAACTGTTAGTAAAACCTCAGTACAGTTACCTCAATCATTTACTTCTACTTCTGAATATTCAGTGACGGACAAAGTGACTCTTTCGCAATCGGCTTCCCAGTCCTTAATAGTAAATAGCAGCCAAAACCAGGTCTTTGAGAAACCAGAAGATATTCCAACCAATTCTTCTAAGATTGCTTCTTTCAAGCCTATTGGCTCTTCTACTGCTGATTATGCCAATTTGCACAACAAAGATAACACTATCAAGATAAAGATTGGCGAGGAATCACAATTATCCAAATCTGTAGACCTCATTGTTTCTGATGTGACACCACCATCATCATTATCATCATCAAACACACCTGTGTTAAGCATCAAACCAGATCCACTAAAAGAGTCCATCTCTGTTGATGTTATTGTAGAGAATGTCTCAATCATTGAGCCACCTTCTTCGGTTGCTGCTGGACAGCTCTGCTCCAGCATACAATTTTTGTCAACAGATGCTAATGAGAAAGTGAGTGCCAGCAAATTAGATGTGGATGAGGTCAGTTCTTCTGAAAGTACATTGCCAAAGCAACAGTTATCAGCCTCGGTTGTATCGCTATCTTCATCTCATGATAACACAGACACTCAACATCCATCAACTGAAACTTCATCATTACCCGTTGTACCTAAGGGCGAGGAAACATTAACAATTAAAACTAGTAATAATGAACAAAATATAACATCTGAGGATGTTACTAATGTAGGTTTAAAAGATAATTTTGATGAAGAACTCATGGATGTTGATTCACCAGGAAGTTCCTGTAACATTGAGACTAATGATTATTGTGACTCTGATACTACTTCTGTTAACAAAGGATCATTTCAGAACGAGGAAAATACTTTATCAGAGAGTACAGACCAATCACAGAAATCTTTGACGTCCACTGATAAATCTGTTGCTTCCACTGTACCTTTGCCTTCTGTGGATACTACCGGAAGTAATTTTTATATAAGGACAGAAGGGAAAGCTGTTTCTGGATCAACTACTTACCCCGCAAAAGACCAAGAAATTTCTTCCAGCGGAATACATGGTCCAGATCATTGTGATGTAAAAACTTCAGAGAATCTCGTCTCAACAACTGAGTACAGATTGAAGAAGCCATATACTACAGCTTATAGTTGTGTTGAGATTTCCACCAAACCTACACACAAGACTGAAATGTCTGGTCAGTTAAAGGACTTGTCCGCGGCTAGTGATTTCAATGCAATACCCCAGTCCAGTTCTCTAGAAACTGATAGCAAACCAACCGTAGAAAATTCTCAGTCATCTATGGTCACTTCGTCTGATGAAAACATTACAAAACCATATAGCAAATCACCGTTCCATACAAGTCAAACTGACAGTGTTCTAGAAAAAAGTGAAATACAAAAGGACACATCTGTAACACAACAGAAAGACGATAAGAGCAACATTCAAGGATCTGTAAATAAAGTCAGTGAAATTAAACCTAGTAGGGCAGGCAGGCGTCGGCCAAAAACGAGATGGGACAATGCAGGACCAACACCAATACTTTATGCATTAGAAAGTGAATTATCTATGCCTTTCTCACAAAAACATACTACACAAAATCGGGAGACGTCTATAGCACGGCATCAGCCTGAGTTAGAAGATAATTTGCAAAAAGATATTCATGGAAACAACTCTAGCAAACCTGTAGAGACTACCAGCAATGTTCCTTCTACTGTTTCAGATGCTACCATTGTTAATGAGGATGTCTCTCAAAATAAGGACTCTATAGTTCAAGATGCAGAAAAACCTAACTTATGTGATGTTCAGACGAATAGCCAGAATACAATGGAATCGAGTTGCAGTAGTGATGTAACAAAAGCTAATGACTCAACTGAACAAATTTGTCCTGTACCGATAGAAAGTAGTGTGGAGAGCAAACGAGAAGACCTTCAAATTTCCAGTAGTAATGATTCTGAGGTATCTAATGAGAGAAATGAGATGACAAAACCCTCTGCTACCACTCGAACATTGACAGAAACCTCATTGGTTTTAGCTGATGAACTCGACAATAAATCCAGCCAAGAAGAATTATTACCCGAAGATAATCAAGCTAAAGCAACAGACTCGGAAAAATTGAGGGAGGGACAGGATGGGACAGGAAGTGATGATGTTACACCCTCGCAGGCTAAAGGTGACGACGCTTTGGAGTTGAATTCAAAAGAAGATCGAGACAGCATCGTAAGTTCAAAGCCAACTTCCCCGGAAACTAGTATCAAGGATGAAGATGGTTGTAAAGATGAAGACACTGAATCTGTTTCTAGTCAGAAGTCTTTGAAGGGGACAAAAAAGAACGAGAGCAATACTCGTGTTTCTTCTGGCACTCCAGCGCCGAGAAGAAGCGGACGGATCCGATCGTTGGAAGAGAAGAGGGTGAGAGAGAAAGAAGAGAAGAAAGAGAAAGACTGCAGGCCGAAGAAGGAGAAGAGGCAGGAGATGAGGGCCGACGGAGACGAGAAAGAGAAAGATAAACCTGCTTCTGAAGATCACGCTGCTGATGACGCGTTACCTGCCATAGTAAAAGAAGAAATGCTTGCGAAAGAGAGTGAAGAAAGGAAAGAAATTGAGAAGAAGGAACGTGAAAGCCGACGCACTCGCACACGTTGGTCCAACAAGGAGGAGGATGAGCAAAAGGAGGAGGAAGACAAAAAGAAACGAGACAATGGGCTCAAGTCGTCAGCGAAGGAAGATAAAAAGGTAAACGAGAGCATGAAGGAAAAGCCGAAACGACTGACACGTAATAAGAAACAAATCGAAGCAGATAAATTGAAGGCAAATGAAACAAAAATGGATCCCGAAGGCAAACAGAGCGAGGCTGAGAGCCAAACCTCTACTTCAGGAGAAAGCAATTCATCAACTGTGGATTTGTCGTCTGCCTCGGTAACCGTGTCTGGGCAATCATTACCTTCTCCTCCAACTAAAAAATCCCACCTTGCGATCGGCTATCCAGGAGTAGGTCTGTCCCCAAGTTCTTTGTCGGTTCAGAAAGAAACATCTGCGGCGAGTCCCGCAACACCTGATCAATCAGCCATGCGCGAACCCAAAAAAGATGATACTCCGTCAGTACGTCCACTCAAAGTCAAATCAAGGTGGAGAAGAACTATGGAAGCAGAATGGCTCTCGGCTAGTGCTAACATATCCTCAAGTACCTCTGGTCCACCCAGTGCTTCTTCTACAATTACGAGTGTTGCCACTTCAAATACACCATCTCCACAACTATCTCCATCCACAGTTGCATTGTCATCTTCATCTGCAGCATCAACATTGCAGCCATTGTCTACATCTTCATCCCTTTCATCATACACTCCTCAAATGTCCGATAATCTTCCTTTACCTTCACAGGCAAATATATACCCAACACAACAGCAAACACCAAGACCATCATCTCCGCAACTACAACCATCCATCCAGATATCCTCGTCCCAGTTGTCTCCACAACAGAAACCACAGCCTGTGGTCTCATCAACATTCCAGGGCCCCGAGGACTTACCTATAACTGCCAAGACTATCAGTAGTAGCATCGTAAATGAAGATCCGCGTAAATCTTACCTGCAAAAACCTGCATTTGAAACCATTCTCGAAGAGGACGAAGACAAAAAGAGAGATGCAGGCTCTGATGTAGCCAGGGACACTCTGTCTGCATCCATCAAAGATGTGCAGGTTCCACCGGACAGTGAAGAAGCTGACAAGGAAAACAATGGGTCTTATGAAGAAATTGTGGATAATATTTATCTAACAGAAAGGTGAGCATTATATATTAATGCAAAAATGTATTGAATGTTTTTGTTTTGTTCTTATTAGAAAAATGTTTTTACAATGAAATGGTTCAAATTTTTTTTAAATACTGTATTTCTCTACATCAAGGACATTTCGGTCTTATAGACCAATTTTTGCAAAATTTAAGAAAATTAGAAAAAAGTAAGCCTGTAGAAAGCAGGGGAAATTTTTGAGATTTATTTTATGAGGGGAAAAAAATAGTGTCTTCAATGCCAGGAAATACAGTAATTATGGAAAGTTTGATAAGAATTATTGTTGAACAATTGTTTTCACATACCTTTTGCTGATTTGAACTAATTTAGTCAGAAAACGAATATAAACCCATCTTTTAAGATTAACCTATTAAAGATACTTAATATCTGAATTTATAATTTCCCAGTAGACTTTTAAGAGATCTACGGGATATATATATAGCCAAGCAGTCCTAGAAATCTTGGGGTATATGTCCGAGGAGTGTTGAAAGTGTTAAATAAAGTCAGTAAAATTAATTTTTCAAGATAACTTCATTAACCTTGTTGAGAATATGAGAATATTTTTTAAGTTATTTCTTATCTTGAATCCATATTCATCTTGCATATGATCTCATAATTATTTATTGCCAAACACAATTAGTGAGGTACTTCTGCAAAAGTTGGATTCCTCTCTTGAACTTTGGCATATACAATGACAGTGCTGCTATGTCATGTTTGCCTATTCTTTGCACGTGAAAGGATTTCATTGTTTGGTTTGTGTTTACATAAAAATTTTTTTTAAATTTTTTTAAATTTCATTTCACAGACTAAACAAATATATAGTAGTTGGCAAAATTGAAGTAAAAATTGCACTAGACTATAACTAATGTTATTCTTTTATCAGCTGTTTTTTATGTCTCTTTGATAATGCTTTACTTGTGTGAATTTGAATGGTACACACAAATATTTAGTTACATGAACATCGCAAAAATTCTAAAAATTCACAGATCTGCATAATTGTATTTCAAAATATAAATTATCAACTGATACAAATTTCTCTTTGGATCAAAATTTGGATTTTTCTATTGTTTAAAAAATTTTTTTCTTTCTTTCTAATTACTGTATTTCCTGGTATCAAAGACACTATTTTTTTTTTCCCCAGAAATGTCTCAAATATTTACCCTACGTCCTACGGTTACTTTTTCATAGGCCTATCTTAACCCCAGAGGAAGGTAATCTATGTTAGACAGTAATCTGAACTCCTGTAAAATAGTAAACGAACAAAAGTATAAATAATTTAAAAAGTATACATAATTACAAAAATTAATTACCGAATAGGTAACGACGGTAGACGATCCAACAGACTAGTAGTAATTTAGTTATTTTCTATAGTTTTGAAAAGGATCATTAATATTCAATTGGTTCATCGGACGATTGAACTCCTTGTTATTTGTGTTGTAAACATGACGTTTCGGCCGAGCCATTCTTCATACTTCTTCAGGTGTAAAATCCGAGTGTAATGGGTTAAACAGAAGTTATGTTTTGAAGGAGGCCGAAGAATGGATTGCCCAAAACGTTGTTTACAACACAAATAACAAGGAGTTCAATCGTGCAAAGAACCGTTTGAATAGTAATTTAGTTATTGTATATCAATTTTACCCATATTTTCACTCTCCTCAAACAATGCTGTCTTTGTGGGCTAACTCTCATTGCACTCATACAGCATACACACAATTTGGATGATGTATGTGTATCCCATTTTATACAACCAGAAACACGGACATGTGCCTTGGCTTTGTTAAGCACAATTATTTGGAGAGATTTTTGTTGTAAGTCTGCATTCATAAATAAGAATTACTCAAACTGGATCAATTTGGTTTGGCAGTGCATGTCTGCGTTTATGCATACACATTGTTTGAAATGAATCTCAGCATAGAAGTCACTGCATTTCAATGACACTGTTCATCTGGTTATCTACTGGTGGCGGAAGTTCTTTTGCTAAAAGAAATATCAGTGGTTTATGACTTTACCATTATTATCAACAGCAGAGGCTAACTAATATAGGAATAATTTTTAAGTGTAACAACATAGCCAAAAAAAAAGAATTCATGACAGGATAATAGAAACTTATACTACTGCTACCCTATGAATTTGTTTATTCTTGTAGACTCCTTGTGAGGCATAGGGCTGATTTGCAGTTTGAGTAGCAAGTAGATTTTATGGGGTGGAGTTGATAGCCCCATGCCCAATCTGAGGTGGGCAGGGGTTCTTTTAGATGGACTGCCTTACAGGGCTAAAGGGCTCCAACTGCCCTGCTATTTACTCATAGCTGGAGGGAGAAGCAGATTCATGCCTTCCCCGTGGGCATTAGTGCAAAGTGAACGCCTAGTCCTAAACTCTAACCAGTTCGCTGATTCCGTTTTTGTGTCGGTAACCGTTATATCGCTCAGCACCTCTACTACTCAATTTTCCTTGGAATCTCAAATACTCTGTTGGTTCTTTGCCTCCCCCCCCCCATTTGTTTTGTCTTTAAGATCTCAAAAACTTCCCATTCTTAGATTTAGAATTGAATTTAAGTTTATCTAGTCTAAGGAAAGAAAATTTTTAACAATATTTTTACTAGCTGAAAATTCCTGTGGAAGGCCTAAATGAGCCTCTTGGTCCTAATAAAAGATCAAAACTGTTCAGGTGTACCTTAATTCTAGACCACTGGCTACAATGCATGATTTCGACTACTTGGACGTCACATACAGATAAACGGGATCAGACGTTTAGTATTATTTAGATGGATAGATACAAGGAAATCGGATCATTATCGAGGAAAGTGACCTTAAAATACCACTTGATTAGTTTCACAACCTGCCCAGACCCCATCCGATAACTTAATTTATAACAAATATTTAAGCTACTGGTATGTTAAACATTTGACAAACAAATATACAGGCACAACATCAATATTACCTGTAATATTGTGCAGCTTACCATATCCACTGAAATATATGGTATATAGTTATCTGGTCACAGATATGTAAATACCACAAATATGTAAATACCACAAATATGTAAATACCACAAATATGTAAGGATTTTTTTCTTTGCATTTAGTTAATTAACATTCTCATAAGGAGAAATGCTTATTTTTTGCTCTGTAAAATATATTAATTACTAGCATAGTACTCGTCAAAAATGGTTGGGTTATTTACATGTGGATCGGCACTTCAGCCTCGGATCAGATTATCTGTGCACTCTGCCTAGGATGAAAGTGTTGCTTTTTGGCACTTCTGCCTAGGGTTAGTGTAGTATCTGTGCACGCATTGAAAAGTGTTACACTACAGAGTTTTGTTATCTTTAACCATAAGTTTATTTATAGAATTGATTTTTCTTATTTTGTTTTTTCATCTTAGGAGAAGATCCAAACAGATGCGAGAAGTGCGTCGCATGGTCTGCGATTGTACAACATCTCATGAAGACCGAGAACAAGGACTTGAAGCTTGTGGGGAAGACTGCTTAAATAGAATGCTGATGATTGAATGGTAAATACACAACAATTCTATTAAGCTCTCAAATTTTAGAGAGTTTTTGCATGTTTTAGGTGAAGTCCATCAAAGCAAATATGATGAGGCTGCTAGAAGATTTTCTCTTTTTATATGAAATAACCAGTATATGAGAGATACACTCCTCACTTTTTCATCTAAGTTGCTGTACATAAATTGCAAATGCTTCATTTTCAGACAAAGATTTTGGGCCACTTCTCCATTGTTTATTTACATAGCAATTACATTCATGAATTTTATAAGTTTGCTTTGATTTTATTCTTACACCCTAGAACCAAAAATAATTTTATTTAAATAACAAAATGGGAAGATATATAAGCAGTATATTGTTACAACTGTTCAATTCTATACAAATAATGTAATATTACATTCAATCTACCATAGGATTTCTTCTGTGAATATAGACAAATGAAAAAGATTTAAGATTTTAAATTTTCTGAATCTTCTAAAATCTCAACTGTATCTTTTGGCATAGGTTCAAAATAGTTTTCTAAGAATTCACTTGAGACTATTGCGGCAGTTTCAGCTCTTAATAAATTACAGTAAATAATGAATATATATATATATATATATATAATAAATTATTTTTCATAAGTAGTATATCTAGTTACTAACCGTAGGTTAGTCAGGCACAGGGCCATTATAGTGTAGTACCTAGTGTGATATATTTCAGCAATGTGGGTTAACAAAAGTTAGGGATGGTATGTTCAAATGACATTAGTGAATGAAGGCAATACATGTAAGTTAGTCATGTGACCTAAGTACATGTCATGCTTTATTATTTAATGTTGCCTTTACACAAACACATAACTATCAACTTCATTAGAATTATCACCTCAAATAAATATTTCCAAAGAAAATATATAGAATTTGCATAATTCAAAAACTGTTTTCTAATAGATTTAGGTTATAGATTTGATATAATATAATTGAAATTTTTTGTTAGTCACTCAAAGCAATAAAACTTTTGTATTAATAATAGAACAAAACATACCTGATTTTTTTTCTCAAGATTAGAATTGGAAAATTAATAATTTATTATAACTGTTTTTGAAGAGTGTATTTCTCATTAAAAGAAATTTTGAAGTTTATGAATTAAGAAAATTGCTATAATTTTAATCCTGACTTTTTTTTTTATTTGCTTTTTATCGTATGTTCATTGATTTGTATATGAAGCAAAAAAGCAGAAAAATTGCTTAAGAAATTAGAAAAAAGTATTTATGATAAAAAATTGTCTTGTTTGTGATCAAAATGTTATTGTCAGTAATGTTTATGTTGCTGTGTACTGTGAGTGTGTTAGTGTCGATCTCCTGTGTTAAGTTCTTAGTTAAATGTGCACCAAAAGCTGATAGTAATATTTGCAATGACAGATTGTTAGTAAACATTCTCACCACTGGAAATTCTTCTCCTTAAAAATCTTGAAAAAAAAGTCCTTTTGTTTCCCTTCCTTTTTTCTTAAGAACATTTTTCAGCTTGTTTTTGCTGCTATAATCTTGGGACAATCTTACTTGTACTTCACGAATTTTCAAAACCGCAACAGAGGGAAAGCTGGAATTATGTGTCCGCTAATACACACGCTATCTTTCAAACTGCTCCAACTCTGAACATACTGCTTGCCAGCCACCATTAGATGAACAGTCTCACAACCAGCATGGAAAGTCTTGAACACAGATGCCTCACATCTACCTACAGGAGAAAGGTCTACTTCAATTGTTCCAACAAGGTAATCTGATACTGGACAATTTTTTTTCTATTTTCTGCAGGCAGACGGTGCATCTTTATTACACTGCCAAAAAAGCCACGTGTTGGGAGCTACTCAAAGGGCTACTGTTTGTTGACTGGTCAGTTGAAAGCCCAGATTCGAAGCCGATGCTCATCTTGGACATCTTGATGCTAGGTGGCCATTTCCCATCAACAGCAGCAGACATGGCAGCAACAACCAGAGCATTGTGCTGCATCTGAACAACAACATCTGGAATTCGTGACATAGTCTTGACCAGTGAGTGATAAATAAAACAAACGATCATCCTGATGACCAAGCATTTTACCTTGTTTTACACAACTGTCCATAATTTATTACAAACCTATTTCATCAGCTGTCGGTGGTGCACATTTAACAAAATACTTTGACAAAATGCATGCCTATAAACATGTTCTACAAATTTCAGTTTTATATCATTTTTTTCCCCCCCGTACCTGGGTGATTCAATAAATTACTCTGCAAGATTCTCTTTATTTAGTCTAAGTAAGGATCTTCACCATCCATTTCTTCTGGTTCTTCAAGTAAGAACAGTAATGTTCATGATGTTTAGTGAACTTAGCTTTATATCTATTTCGTACGAGTTTTGCCTCATATGTAAATAGCTATAGAACATATAGAAAATTTTTAAAAAAATCTTTTTTTTTTTTTCTTCAATAAGAAAATATTTTTTGCCTATTTATATATTCTGAATATTTTTCAGAAATTTATTGAATCTCCCTGGTACATGCTCCTATTTACACACTTTTTTTATGCTGGAGAACTTAATTATCAGGAATTCTGGTTATTTTTTTTGTCTTGCTATACTCAGATTTTGTAGTTTGTACTATTGAACATACTCACTTTGACAAACACTGCTACAATAATGTTTTGTTGATAAACATGACCTAATACAATGATTTTTGCTTCAGCTGGACTAACAAAGGTAACAAAAAACAAAGGGTCATCTAACAATGAAATACTTCAGGACTAGTTGACATTTAAACAAAATAGATTGTCAACATCATAAAAGTAAATTATCGCGTTTCATAGTGAAATAAACTCCTTGACAAGTTGATTAGAGGTAGATCGAAAGTATTTTTTTTTTTTTTTTTTTTTTTTTTTTCCTAATACAGTAAACCCTCGCTAAAACGGGGTGGGGGGGTAAAGTCGAAAGTTCATTAGACCTGATGGTTGCCCCACTTTTGGTAAATAAGTAAGTTCAGTAGTTTGCCACAATAAACGAACATTGTTCAGTAAAACCAAAGGCAGTTTGTTGCCCCTCGTTCTATTTTCAACATTACCTCTTCACACAAATAACTAATATGTACAGTTCTATAAAATCTTTTTATATAGAATGAAGATTTGCTTAACCTTTATGTCACCACGCTTCTTGACAATTACATTTTACTACCCCCCAAAAATGGTGTAGGCTTTAGATATTTCAATCTAGATGGTTTTAGACTATAATTTCCAAAGAATTTGGTGAGCTAACAAACACATTTTAAGAACTTAAATAAAGTAACGTTTAGAATTTTAAAGTATGTAAGGCTCAAACAGCTATCGTTTTTTCGCCTTTTGTGTTCATAACTAAAACTAAGTCGAAATTATTATTCAGTTTTTTATTTCCATGGAAACTGCAATGTAAACTAAACCGATTTTTGTATTTGGTATTGTTGAATAACAATAAATCTTTACAACAGTTTAAAATTTCATGCGAGTAGATCAGACATTACTACAATTTAAATTTGGCAGAATGCTTAGAACAGTGGTTCCCAACAGAGGGAGGGGGATTTGGGTAGTCCAGGGGGGGGCGGAATAAGGCTATTGGGTGAAAATAAAGAGAGACTAGATAGGATTTTCTGCACTTTTTTCTATCAAGTCGAAGGCTTGAAATAAGCTCCAAGTTGAGAATGATTTAAGATGTTCTCTCTCACAAATAGAAGAACTATATAGCAAAAGAAACAAGAACAGAGATCACATTGATGTGTAAATCTGTTACCATAGAATTCTTATTTTTCTTATAATTGGAATTTCAAATGATGTGTTCTAATTATGCTCGCTTGCTTTCTTTGAGTAACAAACACACAGCAGCAGCTGTACAATTATAAAATTAAACTAATTCTTAATATGAAGCTGTCTAATTATATGTAAAATAAAGTTATTTGAAATTATTCTTTATTGCAACTTAATAAATGAAAGTGGGGGAATACTAGTAATCTTATTGACAAAAGTTTGGAATGGCTCAAAACAAGAGGCATTGCTAATAAATTCATTAAATACTTTATCCTTAATGTGTATCCACAAACTTGGCACTATTGGAAAGGAGAGTTTATAATCTTTACAGCTACATCTTTATAGATAGATATAGATATAGCCAAACGAGCAGAAAACAAACTTAGAATAGCACAGAGAGCCATGGAAAGAGCAATGCTAGGGGTAACGCTAAGAGATAGAAAAAGATCAACATGGATCAGAGAAAAGACTAGAGTAAAGAATATTATACAACTAATTAAACAACAAAAGTGGAGATGGGCCGGCCACCTAGCGAGAAGAGATGACAATAGATGGGGGAAAAGATTAACAGATTGGTGCCCATGGGATAGTAAAAGAAGTAGGAAACGGCCAGACACAAGATGGAGGGACGAGATAGAAAAGTTTGCCGGTAAGACTTGGCAGAGATTAGCACAAGATAGGTTGTCATGGAAGGAGATGGGAAAGGCCTTCGTCCAGCAGTGGACTTAAAACGGCTGATGATGATATATATATATATATAGATAGATAGATAGATTTGCTTAACCTCTGTCACGTTTCTCCCTGAAAATTGTGTTTTACAAAAAATAAACATTGAAATGGTTCTTCGGAGGGTTGAACTCCTTGTTATTTGTGTTGTAAACACGTTTCTGCCGATCCATTCTTCGGCCTTCTTCAGGTGTAAAATCCGATTGGTTAAACAGAAATTATGCTTAAAGGGAGGTACCCCTTATAAACAGTTGTAGGCTTTAGATATTTCACTCTAGATGGTTTTAGACTAATTTCCAAAGAGTTCCGTGATTGTTTAAAGCTAAATAACGCATTTTTGAGATTGTACAAGTAACATTTAGAATTTATAAATAGGGAAGACTAAAATGGCTATATTGTTTTTTGTTTACATAAAAACAAAGCAACTCTAAAAAAATTTTGTTTCGCTGCATTTATTTCGATAGGGGTTCAATTTTGTTTTTAGTGTTCATATAATATTATATAAAAGTTGGAATGGGGTAAATTAAACACTGAACTGAAGTGAACATTCTATAAGAATAGCCTACTATTTACTTAAAAAGAACATCTAATTTACCTTCAATTTTCATTAACACTTACTGAAAATACCCGCCCTCCAGTCGGTTATCCCCAGCTATATGGAGCATTTTCAGCTAATAGGTTGAATTTTCCATGAGTAGTTTGGAAGTTAGTCTAATTTGGTGAAAGAAGATGACTAAAGAAACACTGTACATTTATAACATACCTGATTTCAGTAAAAATTCTGTTATGAATTAATCAAATATTTTTTAATTGTTTTTTTTTTTACACTTAAAAATATGCTGTGTGGTATATATTAATGAAAGAGCTGGAATTAAAAACATTGTTTCCTAGAAAATTTGCTTCAGATATCATTTCAAAGAGATTAATTAGTATTTCCTTGAAAGACTAGCATAGTACCTGTTATAAATATACCTCAAACAAAATTTATTTTTCGATTTTATACAACTCGTCATATTTTCTGTTTTAATAATTTTAAAGCAATAAGGCAACAGAATTGGGTAAAAATGAATTTCTTTTTCAATGAGAAAAACATCAGTTTTATTTATGGGAAAATCAGAGATGCCTATATTTAGTATTGTTTTCCATACTAAGACATCAGCAGCAGTAGTGATATAGATGCGAACCCACAGATACAGTAGGGCCTTGTTTTACACCCCCCCCCTTTCCTCTCTTTCTGTTTGCTTTAGTGTGACAGAAATCAACAAACAGACAGAAAATATTTGGGCTTTTATATTGTAAGATGTCCCAAAGAACATATATTGTGATAATTCATGATAGTTGATGATATCCTAAGTTTATAATCCCTGCTCTAATTTGACCAACGTTTTAAGTTTTGTTCATAACCATACAGTAATATCTACTCATACAGTCACAGGTGATAAATATCTCTGACTTACCTACCACTTAAAAGGGAAACTTTAATTTATATAAACAGAACGAGATGTAAATAATAAAAATAAGTTTGATTTATTTCAATACCTAAAAAATAATAAAAATAAGTTTGATTTATTTCAATACCTAAAAAATAATAAAAATAAGTTTGATTTATTTCAATACCTAAAAAATAATAAAAATAAGTTTGATTTATTTCAATACCTAAAAAATAATAAAAATAAGTTTGATTTATTTCAATACCTAAAAAAACTCCTTTAGTCACATTTGTAGAATTAACAGGATTATTGTGTGCTAATTCCTGCCCGTAATAGCAGTTGACAGTTGCCCAACAAACAATTAATTGGTAGCTGACTTCACACTGTTGCAGAAAAATTATAATCTGGTTTATTTAACCTTTAGCACTCTGCATTCTTTTTCAAGGGCACTAAGATTTTGTGCACTTACTAACTTTGAAAATTTATAGTTGATTCATGTATGACTGAAATTGACATGACAACACAACCGCGAAATTCAAACACTTTCATTAGGTGATGGAGTCATCTGCAGTCATAGGGCATACTTTCTGATCTACAAAGAAAGTTGTCTGTAAAATGCTAAAGGTTAATAGAAAATAACTAACTTGACCCGTGGAAATTCCAAAGGTGTTTATCTATTATCTCAAGCCACTGCTTTTCCCTTATCCCATGCCTGTATCTTCTCATTCTCTCCCTTATCCCTACCAATCTTTGTTGCTGGTCCATGATTGTATCTGATAGTTATACAGACATGGATTAGTTTCATATGCAAACATTTTCCTACCCCCCTCCCCCCTCAGTAAACTACCTAACTTTCTTTTCTGCCCACTCCCTTCCTACCCTCTTATTAAACTACCTAACCTTTTTATCTGCCCTCTTTCCCTTCCTATCCCCTCAGTAAACTATCTAATATCTCTTCTCACTCTCTGACTACCTAACTCCCTTTCCCCCCTCTTTCTTCCTCAGTAAACTGCCTAACCTTCTTTTCTCCCTCCTTTCTTTCTAAATAAAATTAAGAATAAATAAATAAAATTAGTAATATTTTAATTTATAGTAATGTAATAAGTATTTTTTATTTGATTTATAGTATAGAAAATTAAGTAAATACAATTTCATAAAAAATTACTCTCGGAATATCAACACAGATTTTTTACAAACTTGTAATTCCATAACGTAACAAACAGATGAATGCGTTCGAAAATTCTCTCTTGCGATTGGTCAGATTTTGACTAATTGACCCATCACAGCGTAATGTATGGAGATTGTGACAAGCATATTAATAGTATAGATACCTGCTTTCTAACAAGACCAACTGTGTGACAAAATGTCTTAAGTGACGATATCAACTCTCAATGCTATTTATTGACTAACTGTATACAAACTGTAATGAAAGCCAGTAGTTTAAAGTTTTTGTCTCATCAGAAACTCATGATTCTTTAATTTTTCCTCTTTATTTTCATTAGATTTCATATTATTTGTTGATAATTTTAAGCATTTGTCTATGGTAAATAGATGTTTAAAATTTAAGGTTTTATTTGAGTATCTTATTTATTGTTAATGTAGGTATAATTAGCTAATCATTTGAAGTTATTTAATGTATGAAAGTATATTGACATGATTTTAGTCTTATCCAATGAGGAGGTTGTGCTATTTTTTTAATAGAATTATATAACAGTTATGGCTTTTGGTAGTCAGTAACCATAGTAACTTTAATTGTTTTTTAAATTAATACCATGACTGACTTTGTCGAAGATTGAAAACTCATGATCCTTTTTATTGTCTGGCTTTTCTTGGTGATGGGGATCATAAATCACCCAATTTTAATAATCTGTCCCATCTTAGCTTTGTATACGCTGGATTATCAGACAAATGGCATACAAGGGTATTTGGAGGACTACCACTCACTATTACTCATCAAGCCCCATAACTAGTGATCTACCGGAATTACAACAAAAAAATGGCTATCCGATTTATCTGGATTTCATAAAATCCTGCCTTGTTTGTTAAAAATAGCACTGTTTCGTTATTATTGTAGTAATAGCAATTTGTGATGAATTTAAAAACTGTAACTAAAAAGAATTGGTTTTTAAATACATGTAACTATTTGTTGCATTAGAATAATGAATAATAATTTAGATTAATTTTAATGATTTCCAACAGTGGCTGACTGGGCTTAAAATTTCTACTGGGTGGAGGGGGGGAAACAAGTAAAGGGGCCCACCTAATCCTAAAATTTAGGAATCGAATAAAAATTTTAATCGTTTTCTTCATGAAATATAATTTGATTGATAAATGTAGCATTTTATTTGCCTACATAAAGTAGGCAAATAAAATGCTGCATTTCTGCTTTACGTTGGTTATTTTTATAGTTGTAGCAAATTTATTTATATATATCCGTAGTCATCAAAATACAACACAAAAACATGTAGTATTTTGTACTAAACTGAATAAAACAAACGAACCCATATTTTTAGTGGTCCAAACTACTGAATGGAATTTTAGGAAATTTTGTACACTTATAGGTGGAATTAATGGTGAGGTTTTCGCTTTAACATAATTAAAATACCTGTTATAGATTTTGAGTTATTAATTATATCGATGAAAGAGGGCTCTCCATGACTAGATTTTCGGGTACTATCTTAGTTTTGTGGTCCAGCCTTTTGCAGCATTCAGTTCAAGATCAATGTGTAGTATCTGTTCTTCTCACGTCAATGAAACCTAGCATTAACTACCTGTTTTTAAATTTTAAACGTTATTATGGTTGTATTTTAATCGTTTTCTTCATGAAATATAATTTGATTTGAAAACTTTTTATCAATTGACAAAAACAATGGTGAACAGGGCATTACACACTCTAAAACAGATCAGTACATAGCACATCATACATAGTTCTGAAATGTTTGTACTTATTATGCATAGATTTGTCTTGTTACATGTGTTATTATTGATGATATTATAAATAGGTATTATCTAAGGTAAACTTAATCTGTAGTTTTATATTATAGATCATTTATTCAAGAATTTTACATACAAAATTATGTTAGTATTATGATATTGTTCAGCTGGATAAAATCCGGACGGATATCAAAAACCCCCATCTGGCACATCACTACCCATAACTGTCCATATCGAGCTTTAGTAGATGGCCCCCTATTCATAACCAGTGCATTGGATGCAGTGTAATATTTACATAGTTTTTTTTTTTAATTCAATATCTGTCGTATATATACCCGCATATGGGATATTTGCAGGCTGTCAATATCTTAGATGATATTTCCTCTATAAATAAAATTCTTTCTTTGTATTCAACTCTAGATTTTAGAAACTTAGGCTTTCAGCTAGATTTATGGTCTTGGTCTTCATTGACAATTCAGTGCTTTTTACTATTAGAATCATTAAAAATTAGATAAACTTGTGTTCTCTCAAAATATTAAAAAAGAGAAAAATTAGATACAGGTTTCCCCTGTTAGCCGAAAGTAGGAAAGTAGAGCATTCCTATGGAACCTTTCGTAAACCAAAATGGTTTAAAGCAAGGAAGCAATTATCTTTCATTTATATGGGAAATATTTTTGAGTATTCCCAGACCCCCAAAATAATCTTCTTCTATATCTGCCATTTTTATGTTAAGTGTAACACCCTTACAAGATCTTAGTTTTTTCCTGATATCTTAGGACACATCTTGTTAACAGATATGCAAAATAAATCTAGATAGAGCACAGATGCTCGCAGACCTCAATTCAAAGCCATAGCAGAAAATGTACAATTTACAAAGTCAACTTATAAATATTAATGGGAATCTTAGGAACATATATTAACCTGGGCAACACCAGATAATCCTGTTAGTGAAATGCGTGTATGTGCACATATTATATCATATCCTGTTAATGAAATGCGTGTATGTGCACACATATTATGTCAAAGTATGAATGTAAGCTCAACTCACTTTATTCAATAAAAACTCATTTTAATCCAAAATTTAAAGCATTTTTATTTTAAATAATAGAGAATTAAATTTGGATACCAAAAATTCCAATTAGCAATAGTTTTTATAAATAATTAACTTATTTTTATTCAAAATTTCCTACATTTTTTAAGGATAAATTATATAAAGATATTTCTCTCTCCTCCCATGCAAATGTATGTATGTGTGTGCACGCATGTACATAAACCTTGTATAAGAATAAGTTTATGCTTCAAGTGAATTGAAATTCACACATTTGCGAAATAGCCGCTTTGTCTATTAAACATCTACTATCCTTCAATATTTTTGTCTGTGTGGAACAGCTTAAATCCTTTATTTAGATCTCTGGAAACTAAATCTGATTGGATCTGCTTTGTGTAGCTTCTCTATTCATTCAGGATGATCACTTTATCACTGCATTGTGAGAAGTTATTGTGAGAAGTAAGAACTTAGTACTTAAGAATATATAGCTCTCATATGTGGAAGAAATATTAAAATTTCACAACCACATGATCTGACCAAATACTTATTAAAACTTTGCTTGGATTAAGGTCCATTTTGGCTTGTTTTATTAGCCTGTTCACCCCACTAAGCCATTGCCCGCATCACTTTATATTCTTGTAAAATATCCATTTTTCATCACCAATCATTAATCTGTCCAACAAATGGCAAGATACATTCACAAGAGTACAGATGTCAACTCTTGCTTTGTGGTTGGTTTCTGTCAAATCCTGGGGAACCCATTTTATCCAAGTTTAGGCACCTTTCCAATTTGTTGCAGATGACAGTGAATCGTTGAATGGCTTCATTTCAGTTTTTGAGCTAATTATTCAACTGTAAAAGCACTATTTTTGTCAAGTTCAGACAATAGCAGGTCTTCATTAAACTTGATAGGACGACCAGTTTGTGGCGCACCTCTTAAGCTGAATTTTGAAGGTTTAGAACCTTTCAAAACAATCTTCAGTAATTCTTTCATTTAAAAAAATCTATCTCCTAAACACCATAAATATTTCAGGTTGCTTCTGCAGTATTATTACTTTACTAAACTCCTAGAATAGCATTACACCTCTTATGTGCTCCACATAGTCACGTCCATCTTTAGGAGGGTCAAGTTAGAAACTGACTTAGTTAAATCATACTGTGATGACATAACTAACTTGTTTAAAACCATAAAAACTAGAGGTCGACCAATTAGTTGGCCGTACGATTAATCGGGCCGATATTTGACATTTTGAGATAATCAGCATCGGTCAATTATTGAACGTCATGAGGCCGATTTTTATTCTAATAGAAAAAAGTAACTTTTAATTTAAAATTAACCCTGAAAGCTTGAAAGTGATGGGTGAGATCAAAGGGTTGACTGAGTCGGAGGTGGGGTAGTAAAGTCCAGAGAGACGACTGTACAACACAGTGAGAGTGTATGGAGGGAGACTGAAGGTAGTCGTGTTGGTTCTTAGGAAGGGAAGGCATCTTTAGTTGTCACTGGAAGATAACGAAGATAATACTTGGGGGGGTAGCAGGGTCTGTTTTAACAAGGGTTCACCGTATATTAATAATTTTAATACTATGCACAGTACAGTATTTATAGTAGTCCGTTGTTTTTTCAGCAGGCCTGAAATCTTTTTGAAAATCACATTCAACTATTGATTAGCAAATAGTGTAAACCCTCTTATTAATGGACTAATAGAGAAGCAGGTGTCTGTTAATGCCAATGTCTGCTATTACCGAATTATGTATAAAAAGAACAAAAATATTCCCCTCCCCGAAAACAAAAATCTTTTTGTAAATATCATGAATGTATACAGGACATAGATATAATTAACATTGTAAAAGAATATAACATAATTATAGATAAGAAAAATAAGACTCTATACAAATCATCCTTCAGAAAAACTATACTTTAGGTTTATTGTTTAATTATTAATTTTCATTTTGTCACAAAGTAGAAAGGTTGATACATTCGAATTACAATATAAACTACAAAATATATATATGAATCTTATTGCTGGAGCACATTCGGATCAAAATAGTCAGAATTTCATTTGAAAGAATTAAGTATTTTAACAAAATTATAAATATTTTAAGAATATCAAGAATCCATTTTGACTGAAAACTTATCACAAAGGATCATGCAAATATTTGTCCAATATTCTAGAAATATCCCCCTTTTAGTTGTATGGTAGGCTATAATGATAAAATTACTATGCTGACATTAATTTAAGCTAGTCTGATGTTTACCAGGTTTCAAAGGAATATTAGCACCATCTGGGTAACCTTGAAACCTACCCATGTGCTACTATTTAAAAAACTAACTTTAAAGTAACTGTCAATGAAAACATCACCTTCCATTGTGTGTGGGCTGGGGTGTGCTAGTCTAAGAGACCTGTATGACAAAAATCTCAAATGTTTTATCTATAAAATTGTGGAAAAATCCCTATATTCAGCACAATCATTGACTTTTTAAAAATATTCATATTGATGTATAAAAATGCTTTTTCTTTCCAATTATTTGCATTTAATGAGAACATTTTAGTTGTTAGAAGAGAATTGTTTTTAATATGTAAACAAAGGAATTTACTTCTAGTATAATTATGGGAGTTTATTATTATATTTTTTAATTGGTTCCTCTATACAGAACGTTTAAGAAAAGCCAGTTTATTGAATTTTTTTGACAAATTTGTGTATTTATGGTTGATTTTGATTTGGAAGTGATGATAAATAGTACCTTTTAATCTTATCTAAAAATAATTTTTAATTCGAACAATATTAGTTTTTTTTCCAAGAAAAGTCAGTTCTTAAAACTAATACATTCAAGTGATTTTTAAAATTCTCAGCTAAACCTGAATTGTGAACATATACCATAAGAAAATTTTTAATTAAAATTGACTGAACCCAGAAAATTATTTAATGTTTATTCATACAGTTTTGAGTAAAATTAGAATTTCAATGAATGAAGCTTCAACTAAAGTTTTTGGTTGAAGTAGCTTATTTTCATGAACAGTTTTCATCATTTATAAAACGCAGAAACTTAGCAATCTAAATGATTTTGATGTATTTTCTTGCAAAACTTCAAGATAATTGTAAAGGCATATACATAACTTAAATTCCAATTATTAATATAGCACTGTAACATTAGTTATATTAGTTCTGTGCATATATAGCACAGAATGTAAAATTGAAGTACAAAGGTTAGTTGGCATTACTGATACTATTGTTCGGACTGAGATCCTCATCT
>VCCN01006196.1:4312744-4329708 GCA_006491835.1 Architeuthis dux
TTTTTTTAAATTCTTTTTTTTTTTTCCCTCAATTTTTATTTTTTAATTTTTTTAATGTATAATGAATTAAAAGGGATCTACTTTGGCTCTGGCAGTGCCGTGGATTCCTGGCCAATTCCTTAATATATTTAGAAAAAAAAAACCAAAAAAAATAAACAACTCAGCTGTTCCAGTGGTTGTCTCCTCAGGGTTTTCTGAAAACAGTTGTTGGAATTCTGTCGAAAGCCTGTGATACTGGAATGGAATTTTCAAAAACCTTTTCCCCTGACCCTATTTCCAGAATGTCCTAAAGCTCAATAAGCAATGGAACAACATGTCGCAGAGTGACGATGACGACGGTGATGATGACGGTGACAACGACGGTGAAGACAACAATGATGATGATGAGGAGGAGGATGAGCAGGCCGCCGTTAAGCAGCGACCCCATGATGGCCAGATAAAACTACTCATGGTAAAATTAGAAACTAACCTCCTGCTAGAATTGAAATAGGCAGAACATGCAGCAGCATCAAATTTTTAAATCACTTACTAACCATATATAAGCTTTGTGTTTTCTCTGTCAGCTGTTTATATTATCCTCGTATGTGACAGTGCTGCTCCTACAGCCTTGACTGTATATTTATTACAATTGCTACCAATAATCTTACTTCTATTACTGTTATTATTTAAGCTGCTGTCATGATAACTACAAACCAGCTGTTACCCATTTTTACAATTTTTATTGTTTATCAGTGTTATTACAATGTCTGTACCTCTTTTATCTTACATGTTGTGCTTGTGTCTCCCTGTCCCACGCGTGTGCGTTGTGCTTGTCTCTCTCTCTCTCTCTCTCTCTTCCTTTCTCCCCATACATGTATTTTTCATTGCTACATCTTCTCATCTATTTCTCTCAATGCTATATGCATTGGGGGATTTGTGCGTGGATGTCATCATTGCAGAAAATATTTTACATAAACTTACCAGAGGATTCCTAGTTATCGGAAGGTTAATGGTCGGATTGTTTTAAACAATTATCAAACATTTGATTCTTATCAAACATTTGATTCTTATCAAACATTTGATGTGAATATATTTATTATTTATGAATGCATGTAGTTATTTCAAAATTTAAATGTAATAAAACCTGCCAAAACGTCTTTGAAGATTACCATAGTTACCAAATTAAATACAAAAATAAAATAAAATGATTTCTTAGTGTCTAACATTGTTAAAGTTACTTGTATAAAAATTCCCCAACTTCTAATATTACATTTGATATTAGGAGTTTGGGTATAACTAATTTTGCTAACAAGGTATTCATTATAAAAATAAAATCAACAAAAGCCTTGATGAGTACTCATTGGGTCGCTCCTTCTTATTTGTACTTTAAAACATTAATTATATTAACTTTCAGACATTAAACACATTAAACACATTAAAATTACCAAGACATATTTTGTATTGTAATTCTTTTGATCAGAAATAATTATACCATTTGATAGTATATAAGACATATTCATGGTCAATCATTATTAATTTTTGACTAGTGTTTTCGTTTGTCTTAATTTTAGTAGCTTTTCATTGCAACTCAGACCTTCAGTCTACAGCAGATAGTAAATACTAAGTACTAGTCAAAAATAATAATGGTTGACAATGCTTCATCTAATAAACATGAAAATTCCCCAAATATACAATTAATGGTTAAATTTTAAAATAATTGTTTTACAGTGTTTTTCTCTAATCTTTTTTTAATTTTTTTTTTATTTAAGAGAGATAACCACAAACTAATTTTTAATCCTTAACATTTAGATAAAAGTATATTTGCAGTGATGAGCACAAGAGAAATTATCTTGCAGTGTTGTAAATGTGTGTGTGTGTGTGTGTACTCACAATTCGGGCATTTTGAGTTAACCTGTATTTTCGGATCAAATGTAGAATCTGGGCCCCAAAATCGATTCTAGACAAAAGTTCAAAATTTCAGCAGTCACTATATGATGTCATGTTTTGTTTCAAGTTTTTTTTCTTCTTTTTTTACACAAAATAAATAAGTATGTAGTTTTAATTTTATCAAAATTAGACTGCCACAATCACAATTTGGTAATCCTATAGATTAGCAGCCTAAATTAGGTACCTATGTATACCTCCTATGTTATGGCGGTGTAAATTATTTTGACCATGAAAAACTGTATATTTGAAGTACATTATCACTTTTCGGTAGCTTTTAAATAACACTTTTGTTTTATTATTCATTTGTTTTAGGATCACTTTAAATATCACTTCAAATAAACAGTAAATATAAAATAGCACTTTTTTTACAACTGATGACACGGCTGAAGAATATTTCCAATAAAGACTTAAAAAATTATAAGAAAATAACTTTAAAGATAAAAAGCCTGAAGTATAGTTTTGAAAAAGGGGCTAATGATTTATTTAATTACAAGTTTTAGGTAAATAAAGTAGGTCCCCTTTGTAGACTATCTGAACAAAATATTGTGGGAGGATGAAAGTTTATGATTGAAGTTGTAATAAACTTAGATTTCTGTACATATATTTCAAATGAAATATAAAGTAAGATTCATATTACAAGATGATAAATGAAACGTTGGGTAGTCTATTATTTTAAGATCAAAAATTAAATAAATAAAATTGTTTGGTGATAAGATATATCGAGTAATTTACGCTGTTCAAACAAAAAATTGCAAATTTACACAGCTAATCTATTATCCAAAATTTAATCAAAACAAGGATGAAATGTAGAATTCAGACCCTGTTAACTACATAAAAGAATATTGTAAAGAAATAGTATCACAAAATTTGAAAAACTTTAATCAAAACAAGGATATATTGTGTAATTAAATCGTTAGCCCCTTTTTCAAAACTGTACTTATTTCAGGCTCTTTATCTTTATTTTCAAAGTTATTTTCTTATAATATTTTAATCTTTATTGGCAATGTTCTTCACCAGCTGTGTCAGTTGTAAAAAAGTGCTATTTAATATTATTTACTATTTATTTGAAGTGCTATTTATTTACTTATTTAAAGCGATCCAAAAACAATTGATTACTAGAACAAATGAGTTGGTTATTTAAAAACTAATAATATTGTATTGGTGTTGAAATGTTCAAATATACAGTTTTTTGTGGTCAAAATAATTTACGCCTCCATAATATGAGGTATACATAGGTATCTAATTTACGGCACTAATTTATAGGATTACTAAATTTTGATTGTGGCATCCTTGCTTTAATTAAATTTTGATTAAATTAAAACTACGTATTTATTTTATGTAAAAACAAAATTTAAAAAATGAACTCTGTCAAACACAAACAATAAGATGTTATATACGTTGACAACTGAAATTTTGACCTTCTGCCCACAATCAATTTTAGTGTCTGGATTCTACATTTGGTCCTGATTTTCTTTGTAATAAATACGTGTATATATGTAACTAAAGTCTTAGGGAAAATGAGCCAGCAATTTGAAATATAGAGGATTATATATTCTCTCAAATCAACAGAAGAGAGAATTTAATTACTATACTTATAAATTAGTGTATTTTGCTGATCATGTTATGATACCTATACTGAAAATGTGCTTATTAGTAACATAAAGCAATGTAAAGTTTTCTTTTGACCAACAAGGCCACTGTAATATTTATTATTAATTCAAGTATAATTTACAGTTTAAAAAAAAAAGTTTCACATTTTCAGGAATGTGTTAGAATTTTTATATGAAACTGATGTATAAAAAATCTATCGCTTATATAGATATATCTATATTGTATGTGTGTCTGAGAATCAGAGCATGTATACAAACTGTTTTAGAAAATTTTAGTATATTTTTCTGCATGTGTTGCCTCTGTAGACCTTGCTTTTATTTTATTTTCAAATGAAGCCTTCCCCAATTTCTTTTTTGTCCTTCTCTTCTTTTGTGTGAATTTGAATTTCATCATTTACCCTTCAACCCTTTTCTTATAATAGTTCCAAATTCTTATGAAGCTATATTTAACCACTTTCTAAAAAAGTAAACTTTGAACTGTATTGTTCTGTCTTCTGTGATTGCATAGACATTGTTAGATAGAATTTTTATGTCACAATCAAATTCACATTTTCTGTTTCCCTTTTAATTCTGCACAGGTCCCATCTTGAACTTTGAATTCAGTCTGAAATTGTTGCTGGCAATATTTGCCATTTAACTATATGCTCCAAACTTTGGGATGATTTTATGATAAAATATCTTTTCTGCTAATAGACGACTTCTCCCATGACTAAAAATGTAATGTTTTGTTGCTCATTTGCCACAAAAAAATGTATGGTATAATTGCAATGTTGCAAGTCTTATTTTTATATATTTTCAGAATTAAGTGTTTCCCATTTCACATAACCTCAAAATGCAATACAAAAAAAATTCTTTCTATTCTTCATTGCACTACAAAATATCCACTGTCCTCTGTTTAAGAATCTTTTATATAATTTGAGAGATATACTTTTCCTGCTGCTAGTCACCAAATTGAATATATGTATAAAACTAAAATTAAACATTAGAGTTTCTGTAATACTTAAGAAAAAAAAAAGCTATATTATTGATTATATATAGTTTTCAGCAGTTGTTCTCAAGCTCTTTTGCCCGTGCACCCTTTTCACCATATTTCAGAATGTCATTTCCTACTTCCAAGATTGTCTGACTGAAAAGTTGCATTCTAGAATTGTAGTTTGTAGAAAGATCAATATTCCAACAGTTTGAATCTACAAATCTGTGGTTTCAATTCCTCCCTGAAACCTTAAAATGTCTTCCCCGCAGTGGGGAGAGATCACCCCTGTTTGAGAACCTGTAGTGTAGAGTATAGTCTTATGATTTTTTATGAACGCACAATCACTTAAGCTATAATTTACAAGTGTAGCTCTTTGTTTGTTCATGTAGTAAAATGTATATGTGTAAGTATACTGATCAACCTCTTTCACTACATATTTTAAATAAAATATCACTAAACAGAATTACAAGGCAAAGCATAAAAAAGTTTTTGTGCTATTACAGTTCTTATATTTCAATTTGATTACATCTTTGAGCTTATATAACATTATAACTAATGCACAAAAACCTTTTCATTGCTATCAGATAACAATGATTTTCTTCAGTAAATCTTTGAAATCTATTTCTTGAATTCATCTAATTTGTCATTTTTGTCTTTTACTATACTTCTCTTAAATTGTCTTTTCACAGCAGGCATTCCTTTAAAAAGTTCTACTCAGCTGTTTTTGTTTATTTAGATCCCTTTTTGTTTAAATTTTTTTGTGTTTGGTTTGTGTCTTGCAAAATGAAAGCGGAAAGGTGTTTGTTTCTGGGGCTCTCTCCGTCAATTAATGTTTGCAATAGTTGATGACTTGTTGTTGTGTTTGCAGTTGGAGGAAGAGATGGAACGCATGTCTCAACTGGATGGGCTGAAGAACAAGGAGCATGTGTTGAATTTATGCAGGTTAATGGTCAGAGCTGAAAGTAATGACCATCGATTGTCCATATTGCGTATTTTGCAGGTAAGCACACCACTTGTTATTACTGACCCAACTATTCAATCACTTTTCTTCAAAATTGAAAAATATTATACCAACTTAAACTAATACCTAAATTAAATTTGTTCTCACAGAATTAGTTTTATTGATTTGTCTATTTTGCCTCTTGTTCATGTAAAGTTTTCAGCAAAAGATTTTATTTGTAATGCAATTCTGTTTCAGGGCACAAATGAGCAGGCTTGTTTGCGTCTTTTCTTGGACTATCATGGTCTTCCTTTATTATGGAGTTGGATGGCTGATATTGGAAAAGGGGCTCTCTATTTGAAATCACAGGTAATTTTTTGCAAATATTGCTCTGCATTCACATTAATAAATACCTTCATCTGTGTTTATATAATGAAAATAAAATGGTACATATTTCATAATTTTGTTTTTAACTAGCATATTTGTTTTACATATAACATTTCCTCATTATTGGAAGCTATGATGGCATTCGGTGTAGTACTAACTCAGTAGAAATATTCTTGGACACTATCTTGAGTATAAAAAGTGTCCTAAAATAGTATTATTACTATACTCAATTCTCCTAAAGTCCTTTAAAAGTCATATTTGTATTCTGACCTGCTGATAAAAACAAACACTCAAGAGACATTTTTGTAGATGTTTTTTTTTTTGGCCTTTTCTTTTCTTTCTTTTTTTTCATTAAAATCTATAGTAGAATTATTTTTTCTTTTTAAGATTTTGGGCACACTGAAAATGCTTCCGATTACAAACAAGACCATTCTCCAAGAAAGCAAAATCCTGCCTATGGTGGTGAGATGGGCGAATGAGTTGAAGATGACTGCTGAGCGTGAAGTCGAGACAGAGCAAAGTAATGACAATTCTTCCCAGGCTGGCACCCCTTCATCAGTGGCCAGTAGAGATGAGCGTCCCCCAAAGAAGAAAGTGAAATTCGCTGATGAGACCAGCTCTGATAGTGAAATGTCAGAATGCAGCCGTCTGAGTGGCATGATCTACCTCAATGAACCAATGGCTAAAAATGGACTGAATGAAGTTGCTGACAGCTCTGATATGCCGTACTCAGAGTTTTCAAACCAGAGTGGTCTTTATGTGGATGAATTGGATGAAACGAGGGCTGCCAAATCTGCCCCCGTTGTCGTCAGTGCGGCTCCTAAAAGTGGTATTCTTATAAAGCCAGAACTCCAAAAGGAGCTTTCCAGTGAATCTTCATCTTCTCCGGTTGTGGAAGATAAAGTTCAGTCAAATGAAGCAGAATCTTCCTCACTAGATATCTTGGACAAATGTTCTACAAAGGAGAAAACCGAAGATGAAGCTTCACCCAAAGATGACGACAGTAGTAATGAAGTCAAGGTTGCAGCAGATGAAAAAACCTTTGATTCAGACAACTTCTCTTCGGTTGTATCTCTTGCCACTGATTTGCTCAAACACTGGAGTGATTTAAAGGTACCTTTTTCTTATCATTAATTTCTTACCTATTTCATGCACAAAGTTGTATCATTATTTCATAGATTTATTTGACTACAATTATGTATAGTTTTTTTCTTTGTTTTAACCCATTTTAAAACCCTAGAAATACCCATAATCATTTGTGCAATTTTCTCTATTCTTTTAATCACTTACTATGCCTAGAGAGACTTTCTTTCATCCTTTTGACCTTTTATAATGCAATTACTTGACGTTTAGCAATCTGCAGTTCTCTTTCAAGGGTGCCAAGATTTTTGTACTCTTAGTAATTTTGAAAACCTGTAACTAATGTGCCTGTTCATGTCTGACTGAAATTGACATGACAACACAACTGTGAAATTCAGACACACTATCATTAGATGATGGAGTCGCCTTGCAATGGCAGGACCAACTTTTCAGTTCAGTGAACAAAGTCACCTACAGGGTGCTAAAAGTTAGTAATACCAGTGGCTCGTTTACTTTGATGTCTGGTGTTGTCTTCTTTTCTATAAAGTATAATTTACTTTTATTTTAGACAGTTGAGAAGATGAACGAAAGAAATGTTTGAAAGATGTTACTGAAATCTTTTTGTCATACTCTCATAAAAAATTAACTATTTGAATAAATGGAGCAAAGTAGTCCATGATAGGAAATAATTATAAAATCTAGATGATTTTTTGGTACTAGGTCATTTGCTTCCTGGTCATTTGCTTCCAGGGCTACTTATAAACAAACTGTCTCTCTCCCTCACTATACTGAAAAGAGTCATATTTAGGGTTTCTGATTAAATCACATCTTTTTTTTCTTATGAGGAATCATCATTATACATTGATTTATTCGGACTATTATCCTCATCTTGGTTGTTAATGTGTTCAAAGCATTTCAGCCATTGTACTCTACAGCCTTCTTCAGAACCAATTGCATTTCCGAAGAACGCAATATGCAATTGAAGAAGGCCGTAAGGTACTGTGGCCGAAACCTTGTGAATACATAAACAACCAAGATGAGGACAACAGTCCAAATAAATCTATGTGTAATAAAAGTGGATTTATTTGTAAAGTTTCATTCTTCACCTTTAATTTGAAATACTTGTTCCCTGGTTTTATTGGCTGAAGTAAACTGATTTATTAACTGGCAGTAACCACTAATTCTCAAAATAATTTCTGACAAGTTTCCTTATGAAACAATAAAAATGTATGAGTGTTGCAACTTCTTTCTTTTCTTTTCTTTTCTAATTCATTCTGTGGATGAATAAACGTACTTATTTGAGTTTGTTTTTATTATTCTGAATAAATTATTAAAATCTAATGCAGCCTTTCTCAACCTTTTTAGAATGGCAGAATCTTTAAAATAGCTTTCATATCTCCAGCAACCCCTGCATAAAAATACATGTACAGCTAACACATCAGTGTGTTCAAAAATTTATAATCTAAAAGTAATTATCAGTATTCTTCAGTGTATAGGAAGATAGTTTTCTGCATATGTTGAAAAAAAAATGACAGCCACTGGTCTTTTTCAGTTGGTAAGAATTTTGGTGCTTCTAGTGTCGAAACGTCAGGTGTTTTTTTTGTTGTTTTTCATACATGTATAAAGTTTTTGCAGAACCCCTATCAACATCTTGCGGAACCCTAGGGTTCTGCGGAGTTCTGGTTGAGAAAGGCTGATCTAATCCAAAATAGACTTTTGTGGATCCCATTTGGCATTATAATATAATTAAACTGGTTGATTTCTTTTGACAGGAAGTATTCAAAATACCGAAAAAAGAGAAAGTTGAGGAAAGAAAACGAACTGAGAGGGAGTTGGGTAAATATTTTTTTCTTTTTCTTTTTCTTTTTTTTATTTCCAAAATTAACTCTTAATATCCTGTTGAAAATTTTCTAAGTCCAAAGCCCGGTCCTGTAATAATTGAGCAGAAAATGGCTAAAAATGGTTTGTTTATTCAAATGTTTATAGTGCCTTTACTTGTGGGCAGATTGTTGTGAAAATTGGCAGTATTGCAGGAAAGACTTGTGCAGCCTTGTGCATTTTAGGATTTTCAGCCATGTTTACGTGTGGCTTCTTGATCTTTAGGACTTCAAGAGTTAAGAGTTCAATAATAAATGTTTAAAAACAATTTATAAAATTGTTCTCTTACAAGAATAAGGGTAGTATAAAAACATATATTTCAAACAACATAGTTTTCTTGAAAACAATATGCAGTTATACCTTAAATAAGACATTAGTGCATCTTATTCATGAGGATAACACATTTTACTGTTTTCCTTTTTGATCTTTTTAATAGAATGTTATCAAACATCATGCTCCTATATTTCTATTCTACTAATAAAATTAACTGGCTTCAAATATACTATTGTTTCTCAACCAAATAAGTTTTTTCTTTTTCAATATATGTATATACTTCACTATTCAATAGTTTCATTATAAAGAGGTGCTAGTCTTTTTCAATAAATATATTTTCCCCTGTGTAAATAAGTATGATTTTATTGATGTCAAAACTTCTCAGTTATTCGATAATTTATTGATTTAAAAAAACTATAGCACTTAACTGGCCTTTCACCAGTTTCTCTATAAATGTCCAGTTGCATTTTATACTTGAAAGAAGTTGAAACATAATAACAAAAGAAATTACTGTTTATGCTGGTACAGTGGCATACGGGGACAAAGATAATTTTGGCGCCCCCACCCTAAAAATGTTTTGATTACCTATTTAGTTGTGACTTTTCTTATGTTTTTTAGGTAGCTCAGGTTAATGCTACATTGTGACTTTTTTCTGTGACTTTTCTTCCCGTGACTTTTATTCTGGGATTCTTTTTTTGTCTATTGTAGACTTTGCAGTTGTGCAAAAAAATTGTTCAAAAAACTTAAGGGGAGGGTTGAAAAACTGAAATATATCTAAACTGAACTGAAATATATCTAAATATGTTATTTTTTTTACTTAAAACTTGCATCAGTGTTTCTTTTTTTTTATGTTGAAAGTTTAGGTTTCTCTCTTTTTGAATTGTTGAAAGTTTTCTGTTGTAGCAATTATCAGTAAAGATTTGGTTTTGTTTTTCCAGAAAGGGATCGTATGGATCGGAAGCGGCGTTATGAGGTGTCACCTGATAAGGGCCATTCTCGGTTTAGATCACGCTCAGATCGCAGACGAGAGGAAGTTCAGGAGTTACTCAATCCTAATAGGCCAAGGTATTTATCTTTTGCCATTGTCTTTGATTTGTAAATTCATATAACTATTCAATTTCAGACACATTTATGTACTTGATTTTGCATTAGCAAGAATATGCATATTTTTACCAAACAGTAACTACTTGTCAGCAAATATTAAGAGTGTGAATTAGAGTATTGAAATACATTATTAGATTGAAGATAATGCATTGCTAAGGATTTTGTTGTTTTTTTTTGTTTTGTTTTTCAATACTTTTAGGAAATGCTCTTTAAACATTACATGTTATACTACTGTAGACCTTATATTTTAATGTACTTTTAAAATGAACTTCTATTTTAATGAACTAACATTTTGGAGTAAAAGTCTAAAGGCAGATACATCTAGGTTCTTTACTTCTACAACTTTGAGATAAGCACAAAGAGACCTTCTAAAATGATCAAACCCCTATGTGATTAGTTATTTGCAGCTAAATGTAGTTTATAAAATATTTTAAAATGTATTTTGTATTTTACAGATCATTACAACTTTGTAAATATGTTGGTATATTTTTAAGAGTTGTTCCTCTTTAATTTTGATTTATTTATACTCACAGCTATCACAAAAAATATATATGTAAACTTAGCATTTTAAAATAGCAAACTAGAACAGAATCTGATCATTCCCTTTTTTATATATATTCTTATTATTGTGTATGACAATACACTTGCCATAACAAATAATGTTTGATTTTTACCACAGTGAAAATTTTGGTTGTACTTAAACCTGTTTAAGTACAAATAAAATATCATGTGGGATAAGTATTTTTTGAAACTTTTATAGAAAAATGAATAAAAATTTATTTATTTGAATTTCACTAGTAAAAACAAAAGTGTAAGCAATTCTGACTATTATGGCAGTGATAAGCATTTGTCAGGTACATGTTAAAATAACATACAATTTAGTGTGGGGTCAAAAAGCATCTGTGTGTCAAATTTTAGCTCAATTTATCCTGTAATATAGCTGCCTATATACTCTGCACAGACTTAATCTTTATTTAAGAGATTATTCACCCACCCCCTCCCTCTTTACTGTGCTTATTTTCCATGGAATCCTTTAGGGTATTTGAGGACAAATTTAGTTTTTTGGGAAAACAAACACATCTGAGCAAAAAAACAACTATTTTCATGAAAATGTGTACACATGTTCTTAAATAGCTATTTTACAAGTGTGTTCTATATAACCGCCTTCAACATCAATGACTGCTTGAATGCAGGACCGTAAGTGTTGGCCTGCCCATATCAAATGGTCTGTATTCATTTCTGGCATTATCTTGACAATGGCGGCCTTCAGTGAATCTTTGGTATTGCAGGGATGTTGATTGGTCTCCCTCTCAACAATGCTCCACGCGTAATAGTTCAGGGGATTTAAATCTGGTGAGTTGGGAGGCCACATGTTAGGGTTCACTTGATCATGAAAATTATCAGCCATCCATTCTTGGGTCAGTCTTGCTGGAACACGTACAGCCTTCCATTGGCTACTCCTTCAATCCAGAGCTTAACATCAGTTTCAAGCCCCTCAATGTAGCCAGCAGCATTAACTTTAAGACCCTGTGGAAAGAAGTGGGTTGGCATGACATGTCCTTCATTACTCATTACCCTTAAAACCATTGCAGATGCTGGAAACTTGGTGTGCATAACCCTGGGGACCTCAGAAGGATCTGCACATAGGCACCTGTCATTTTTCCTGTTCACCTTTTGGTCCAGGTCAAAGTTTTCTTTTCATCAGAGAAAAACCAGAGCATGTCCAGTTCTTCAGTGATTTTGACCTTGTAGAGTAACCGCTTCAAGCGGATCAGCCGATTTTCCTGTGTATTCACAGACATGAACTGACCTTATCACATGCAACTTGTATCAGAGGTCCTTGTGCACCACAGCTTCTGATAGTGCCCTCTGGCACCTGGTGATCTCTGGAAATGGCCCTCATTGACTTTCTGATGTGTCTTGATAGTGTCAGAATGGTGAGAATGCCTTTTCTGCTTCTACAAGTAAAACATCCCCGCCAGAGGCTTCCAACTCTTTCTGAAAAAGGAACTGGCAACATTCAAAACGTTTGCACTTAAGGCAACAATAAGTGTGTCTTTTCATTTCTTGACTTAAATTATAATCTTCCGTGATGTATCTGCAAAAAGTGAAGGCATATAAATTAATTTGAAGGAAGCAATATATTGGTAATGATATGTTCTCAAATACCCTACACACCCTGTATTTGTTTGTAATGTTTCATAGGAATTAAAATATCTAGAATTGTGAATACAAATATTAATGCAGAAATATAGGCTTTTTGTGATCTACTGAAAATGTTTTTTTAGTTATATTCTACAATACAAAATAGGTTAAAATGACTATTGTATTTTTACATAACAGATTTGTTGTGTAAATAGCCTAAAATGGTCATTTTTACCTAGTTTTGTTATTGGGAATACTCAGTAATATCAGAACAATGTACTATTCCAAAATATATTTTATATAGACTTGTCCTTCTTCCAATAATTTTTAAAGGGTTTCCCCTTTAAGAAACGGTTTACCCGCAGAAATGCTTTTCAGAATTCTACCCTACTAAAATGCTCTTTTCATTTAGCTTAAAATGCCATTTTTTTTTGTACTTACAATTTTTAGGAACTTCCCGAGAAAGCGATATGTGACGAAAAAAACGCCCAAAATAATGTAAATATCTTCTTTGAAGTTTTGATTTCAGATTTAACTACCATAAATAGCCTCAAGTTAGTTGTAATAAAAAAAGATTACTTTTGTGCAATTAAAACATGTTTTAGACAATTTTTGTTAAAAAATATTGATTCTGCCATTTCCCAGTATTTAAAACCGTTGACAGAAAAATTTAAAGTCTAGAATTAAAATTATTTCAAAAATAAAATAATTGTCATTTAGATAATTTATTGTGGAAATTAATTACTTTAACGATTTATCAAAAAATACTTAATTTTTACATAAAATATAAAGAAAAATGAATTTATTCACATCAGAGTAATTATTTTACGTAAATGAGAATCATCTATGAAGCAACACCTATGAACAGTTGTCAGTTGAGTTAATTTTTCTAGGTATTTAGTATCGGTGACTGAAAAAAAAGTCATAATGTGCAGTAGGAAAAAACTATTAGAAAAAGTTATAACTTTGATTTCTGGTTAGGGGGAAAAAGTTAGTTACATATGTAAAAAAAATTGAACCAATTTTATTAAATATCTCCAGGTGAATAGATTTTCTTGAACTTCACAATTCTCAATTGATAAAAGACAATTTTATTTAATAACTAAGTTTCATGATTGTTCTCAGAGAATAAAGATTTTAAAAATATTTAAATCCATAAAATAAGCTTTTAAAAATTGTATTTTGAGCAAATATTTATTTTATTTTTTATCACAATCTTGAAATTATACTTTTTTTTCTTTTTTTCTTTTTTTTCTTTTTTTCTTTTTTTTTCTTTTTTTCTTTTTTTTTCTTTTTTTTTCTTTTCTTTTTTTCTTTTTTTTTTTCTTTTTTTCTTTTTTTTTCTTTTTTTCTTTTTTCTTCTTTTTTTTTAAACTACAAAGTTCCCAAACAAAAAAAATATTTTAGTTTCTCCAGGAATTTATCATTATAGTTTTTATAGTTAGTTTTTTTATTTTATAAAATTAAATGGGGGAGGGGGATTTCTTAAAAAATGCCCATTCCATAATTAAATACATTGAATATTGAATAAGTGCCAAAAATGTTATTGAAATACGATAATTATTTTAATTTTGGTAGAATTTCAAAATCTAAAATGTTCTATATGCTAATTATGTCCCATTGTTTACACTGTGTAAATACCTTTTTCAAAGACAAAAATCTCTGGTTCTAAACATGGGAAAGAAGTCCTTTTTAGATTAAAAGATTCTCTATTCATTCTTCTTACAAATGGGATAAATATTTCTTACAATAAAAATAATTCTTATACAAGTTTTTGAAGGATTTTTCTCGTCACATTACTTTTTCTTCAAGTTTGGGAAGTACCTAACAATTTAACATTACTTGATTGCACTTTAAATCTATGTGCTTCTCTGTAATTCAAATCTTATCTTCAAATTTAATAATCATTTCTAGATAGCCTCTTACATAATATTTATTTGTATTTAACTTCTTAGTTTTAAACTGCAAATGTTTTTCTGGCAACACTACCTTGAATATCTTTAGTTATATGCTTTTTAGTATGTCTCTCAAAGTGATCATTTATGATTTAAAAATATTCTAAATTTCTTTTTTTATAGACGTGTCTTGCTTCCTACACCACCCAAGTTGAGCAAAGAGGAACGACGACAACAGTTTGAGGCTCAGGTACGAGCACAAGATAAAATGGCTGAGTACCAGAAGCAGCAAGAAGCTGCTTACATGCAACAACAGCAGGAATATATGCAGCAGCAGCAGTATATGGGAGGTGAAATGGCTGGCTATGATTATTATGTACAACAGGATCCCAACATGGCATACCAACAAGATCCTAACATGGCATACCAACAGGATCCCAACATGGCATACCAACAAGATCCCAATGCAGCAATAGCCTATCAAGCAGATCCTAATGCAGCAATGTACCAACAAGATCCAAATGCCCAGTACCAAGATCCATCTGTCTACCATGGTTACCATCTACCACCACCACCAGCAGATCCTAACGCCTATCCAATGCCATCGGCTGATGCTAGTGCTTATCCAATGGCTCAAGCCGATGTTAATACTGCTTACCAGATGCAGCCAACAGACTCTAGTGCTTACCAGATGCACCCTACAGATCCAAATGCATATGCAATGCATGCCACAGACCTAAATGTCTATCAAGTTCCTCCTCCTGATCCTGCCACCTATCAGGCCACATCAACTGATCAGACTGGCTACATTCAGGCAGACTCTAGCTTCCAGATCCCTGTTCCACCTCCTGCAACTCCAGTACCACCAGACTCCAGTTATCCTTCCACTACTCCTACCAGTTCATCTCCAGCAGTTGCTCAGAATCCACAAGGTATCTCAAAGTTTGATCATTTATTGATTATATATAATTTGTATTGCATATTGATGAATTTCAAATTGTCTTTATATTAAAACTTGAAATGTATGATAAAAATAGGGATTCAATGATATTTTTCATGTAAATGTCATAAGTTTTATACATTGGTACCACAGAGATTAATAATTAGAATATTTATCATTCAATTTATATTGAAATAGAGTACAAGATCTGTCCAGAAAGTATCCAGCCATTTAATATTATTGGAGAAAAAAATAGCTTACCTAGGGCAATGGCGCCTTAGTCCCCTTTAAAATACCCCCCCGCCTTGAACCTCACACACTTATCCCAACATCCCTTCCACTTTTCAAAACCGTCTGCAAAGCCCTCTTTCGAGATCGCCATCAGCTACCCTGTCATGTTCTCATTAATCTTGTCCACCATCTGAAATCTCCTTAGGAAAAAGCCCGATGACACAGCCAAATCAGGACTGTAGTGGGGCTGACCTGGGTGATGCGATGTTTTGCCAAAACAAAACCCTGCACGAGGCATAAAAAATGACTCCCTCAGTCCTTGTGAATGCGAAGGTCACACAGTACACAAGTTCATTCAATGGTGTCTCACTACCAACTGAGTAACCCCATGGAAAAGTGATGTTCATGCTAGCGAAGTAACGTGCCCTCATTGATTACATCAAGGCCACACAACTAGTTCTTGATATATTCACAATGGCTGGATACTTTCCGGACTAACCTCCATATTAATAACCTTACTTGATATAAACAAGACATTCAACTCTTGATTTTCAAACACTGATAACTGACTTTAATGTAGATCTTTGGATTTTTCCATTAATTTGTTTTTTATTCTATTAGAATAAAAAACAAATTAATGGAAAAATGATTATTGAAAAAATTGAGTGTTAATATAGTGTAGCAAAATTAAAATTTGTTGTCAGTTAATATTTTTATATTTCAAATAGATGAATTAAAAGTAAAATATTTGAAGCTTTTTCTCTTTAAAAAATGTCACAATTTCTATTGTGCTTTATCTTTTTAAAAAAACAACTTTCTTCTGTGTGACTTCATGAAAAACAATCCGAATGGTTTACAATTTGCTCAAACATTTTGCATTATATCTTGAAATGAACATTTTCATTATTAACATTTGAATACCCCAAAATGCTTTTTTGTGTGATTTAACAATACACCAAGGGGTTGGTCGTTAAAGCCGACAGTTTGTTATACCCGATGGTTGCCTGTTGTTCGGTAAATAAGAAGTTCAGTGGTTTGTCACATTTAACAAACATTGTTCGTTAAATTCAAAGGCAGTTTGGTTGCCCCTCGTGTTATGTATGTACAGTTCTATAAAATATATGAGACCTTATTTTTCCATGAGCACAGCTCAGCTCTTGCCATGCTCGTGTTCCACAATAACTTCCAGCTTCGTCTTCAGAGTCTATATTTCTATTGTGCTTCCTTGAAGGAGTAGACGTAGGTGTACTACATTTTAGAAGTCATGGCAGAAATGCATGCAAAAAACACGAGATAAGCCCATAACGAAAATATGCCAGAATTCCTTCACCCCAACATATACCATCAGCCTGGCGTGCGTGTGATTGGTTCTCGCATTTATCGAAATTTGTTCGGTAAATAAGAAAGTTTGTTATGGTCCACGTGTTCGCTGCATTTATGAAACTTTGTTTAGTGAATCCAAAATCAGTTTGAATGTATCCATGAGTTCATTACAGCTGAAATTTGTTATAGAGAGGGTTTACTTTATTTTTAAAATTGTTTCTGTAGAAAACATAAATTTTATAACTTTCACTTTTTTTTT
>VCCN01006196.1:4329826-4348429 GCA_006491835.1 Architeuthis dux
TTTTTTTTTTTTTTTTTTTTTAGCCGGTTCTGAGGGTCTGCTTGAACATTGCTACATAGCTGGACAAACAGCTGCAACAGTGCCTGATGCTACTACATCTCAGGCTGCCTCTACTCTAAATGCTATCCCAACAATGACACCCACCTACATTGAACCGGGTAGCACAACTCCAGTTATTTATCCAAATGCACCTGCAACACCTGTGTACCAAGTAAGTAGTGTTAATCTATAGGATTAGATTTTTAATCTGTTTGACAAAGGTACTGCCTTGTGTGTGTGGTTTTAAGTGTAATCTGATTGAATACACTCTTAATCTTTCTAGCTCCTATGATCTAATGTAGCATTCTGCTTTTGCAATTCAGAAAAGTTAACAACTTGGATTCTTTCTGCTTCTTGGTATCTTGTTTATTTAAATTGCTCAAAAAGTTTGAAACTATTCTACAGAATTATACATTCTCTTTTTGTCTGCTAAAGAAGTTAAAATATTTACCGTTTTGTTCAGCCATCCTCTGCCATTTTTCAGATAACTTCATAACTCTATTTTAACAGAATATTTTTAATCTGTCTTGGCAAAGAACTGCGCTAGGTTCCTCTTGCACTCTTCCAGGGAATTGAAATTTTTTTTTTTCATGAGAGAATTCTTCTGTAAAGACTGAAATAAATGGTGACCCAAAGATGCAATAGCTGCTAAATATGGTGGATAATGAATACTTCCCAGCCAAGCTGTAAGAGTTTTTGCCTGGTCATCAAAGAAAACTGGTCTGGCATTAGTCCTGATGGAATATTACACTTTCTTTCTTAACTAATTCCAGACATGCTTTTCATTGATTGCTGCATTGATTTGGTCTAATTGGGAACAGTACTTGTTTGAAGCAATCATTTGGTTCTCTGAAAGGAACTCACAGTAGTGGACTCCTTCCCAATCCCACCATATACACAGCATCACCTTCTTTGATGGTGGTTGATTTCACTTGCTGTATGTGTGGAAGCCACACATCAAAGTGTTTAACATAACCTAGCTGATTAAAAATGATTTCCAATGCTTGATTTGGATATTTTGAGTATGTTGGCTATCTAATGCATTGATTAATGTTGATTTTTTTTCAAGTGATACCTTGATTCAATTGCTATCAACCTCAACTGGTCTACCCGACCATGGAGCATCATTCAGCGAGAAACTTTCAGCTCCAAACTTAACAAACCACTTTTGACACATTTAATCATTCACAGTACCTTCTCCATAAACTGCACAAATTGTTTTGTTTTTTTTATGTTTTGAGTCACATTTATTTCCTTTCTTAAAATAAAAAAAGTATAATATGCTGAAAATGTTGCATCTTCAATGTTAGAATCAAACAAAAATGTCAATTTTCACAAATTGAGCTGTCACAATATGATCAAAAGTGACCTTTTTGAATGGTGTTAGTTAAAACCAAATGCTCTAAATACAAAAACAGAATGAACTTTTTAGAGCTGTCCAATATTTATAGTTACTAATTTTTAAAAAAGGTTGAGTTCTAATTCATTCCAATTACAAGAAAACTATTTTATCAGTTTCATTGGTTTACAATTAAGAAATTAGTATCTTTAATTGTTATAAAAAAAATGTAGGGCGGAGGTAGATTAATATATACCGGATTTGCTGGTATATTAAATGCAAATTATTATTATTTTTTAAACTGAATCCAATGCACTGGTATTATTATCTAGGGGGGTTATTTACTGAAACTCAAAATAGGGCTTGGATGAGTTGAAGTGAGCAGTAGTCCTTGTAAACCGTGCATCTTATTGGCCAGCAGTACTTTCAAAATAATTATTTAGTAATCTTTTCTCTCTGACCAGCTCTACACTTTTTCATGTATAGAATTAATTTTTTGAATTCCTCCTCCCCAAAATTTTACAGACCCACTTAAATTTCAGAATGTTCAGAATACTTAAAACAAATGACTTAATAATTAGTGAATATTTATATCAAACGAATCTGTCTAATCATCATCTTGACTCCTTCAAATTCAGGTGCAGTCTAAATTCAGTCTAACACCCCAGACAACAGCAGCAGCAGCATACTCCCAAACCACCCCAAGTGTGCCACCTCCAGGTCAGTCTGCCAGTGTGCCTCAGCTCCCTCCTGCAGCTCCCCAGTTGCAATCAGCTTCTGGTTTGGCCAGCATCCCACCTTCAGCTCCGCAGAATACACCTCTGACGCCAGTCTATGTACAGCAGTCACAGACTTCATCTCAACAGCCACCACCAGCTCCACAAGCAGCACCACCACCAGCCCCGGCTCAGGTGTACTATCCAACCACACCACAGGCTTTGGTTGTGCCACCCCCACAACATCATTATCCACAGCCTCCAGCCCCAACTCCAGCTGTTCCAGGATCACAAGTTGTACAAATTGATCAGGGCTTACTTGCTCTTCAGCAGGTATGTGTACACACCTTCTTCACTGGTCAGGTTTTATCACCCCACCCCAAACACACAATTCATGGCTTCCTGGAGGAAAGGTTCAAGAACCAATATCAGATGAAATATTTTGTTTTAATTAAACACTATTTTTTCATGATAATTGATGCTTAATATGCAATTCATGGTATTTGCATTGACTTTTGAGCAGAAGTATTTAGAGAAAAGTTATTTTCGTAAGGTTCAATCTATTGCTAGATGATTATTTAGAATATAATGAGGATTGAAATCAAACATTACATTAATTGTTATGAATTCATTCTTATGTTATTAAATTAATTATTAACACTCTTATAATTTGGTGTTTGGGATCAGCTGATTTTGATAATAATAATTGTTTGATAACATTATCCATGATTATAATAAATGGCTTCCTCTGTATATTTTAAAATTATATTCCATTACTAAACTGATCTAAAAAAAAAACATTTTTTGAGAATAATACATTCACTTGCCTTCAAAACGTAAAATTGATGTGTTTGATATTTTGAACTGAATTCACTGATGCTGAATTGAAACATTTGATACATATTTTATCCTTGGTGTCTTTTTTTATCCTTGGTGTCTTTTTTTATCCATGGTGTCTCTTTTTTTTTCTATTAAAAGGTGAAACAGTTGCAACAGCAGCTCCAGATTCAAAATATTGTGCTCTCTTCCACCACCCAGAGTGCCACAGTGAATTCAATGTCAGAGGACGATCCTCCACCACCACCATCTCCTCCCAAGCCCAAGGTCACAAAACTTCCTCCAAACTGGAAGATGGCAAAAGACTCGGAAGGCAAAAACTATTATTACCATACAGTCACAAGGTATCTTTTTTATGAAAATAAAGTTTATATGTGCAGAGATTTTAAACATTTTACTACTCAGACAATTACTAACTAGCTGGACTCGTGGAAATTTGATTACCCTTGTTCATTACATTGCTAGGGTGGGGAGGGAGAAGTGAAAGTATGAGGAGAATGAATAATAATCAGAAAAACTAACGGTCGGTTGTACATACAAAAAAGCAGAATAATAGTATAATTATTCTCTTTATAACTGTAACGAAAGTCAACAGTTCTATGAATGGCAAAATATTTTTCATTCAGACCCTTTTTGAATTGGTTAATAGCGTTCATAAGAAAGGAATTAAGTTATGTTTTTATTATTCAGTCCAAATATAAATTTGACTTGTTCCTGCCACACTATTGGTAGTCGTGAAAGTACTCTTTGACACAAAAAGGTTGGGGACCTCTGATCTAGATCATCACGGGGGAAATGTCCTGGAAAATGATCTCTAGAGTGGGAACCCTGACAATGCACAAAGAAGAAATAAAAAATAATCTTCTAATCATTTTTTATTAGGTTTTGAGACGAGTGCATATAGTTTCTACTAAATCACAAAGTATACTTTCTATAAGAGTAATCAAATATGCACAAACTCAATAAGTAGACAAGGGTTTTTGTTTTTTGTTTCCAGGGGTGTGACTCGGACCTGAGCTCCAATCTGCACAGGTTGCTATGATGTTAGGTTACTGAGAGCAGGTAGCAGACCTCTACAGTCAGCGCACATCTGCTTCTGTCTAGGGTCTGTGCTTGAAGTTGCAGACAGCCGTACTGTACTGATTCTCCTTCAAAGGGATGATATAACTCTATAGCCAGCTCAGGCAACTACCAACTCTGGAATATTCCTGCAAAGGTGTGGCAGACCTCCATAGCTAGCTCAGGCATCTGCCAGGAGAAGGATACTCCTGTTAAACCTAGGAGACTTGCTCCTATTCATGCCACCCTCGGATGGGCTTGACACTGCGCAAGTCGCACTTGACCTTGAAACTTCATTGTGTGGGCTGGAGGGTTATTCCCCACACAGGCTCCGCCGTCTATGGTCTGACTACTGTGGAGAACCCTTCCAAAAATCTTTGTTCGTGATGCCAAGCCATTCATATTGTCCAGAGATTGGGCAGTTGACATCAATAATTTACTGGCAAATGTTACCTCGGTTCTGTGTAAATTATTTATTCTATTTTAAGAAAGATGAGTTACCTCCCTTGAACCAATATTACTTCAGAACCCAAAATCTTAATGTCAAATTTTGCTGATTATTTCATAACTTTAGTAATTACATTTTGAGTTTATTTTTATTTTTGTGGCGATGGTGGTTGTTATTAAATGTAGTAGTAATGATGAGGATTAGAATAATGTTAGTTAATGCTTTTGCTTTCAGACAAACCCAGTGGGATTTGCCGACATGGGATCAAGAAGATCAAGATGATATGGATCTTGGAACTCCAACTCATGATGAACCTCAAAATAAGGTAAGTTTTGTAATGTTCTTAAAACTGAGTTTTTAATGCAATAACCTCATATGTTAATCATTTCAAAAAACCTGTTTATGTATCTGTTATGATCAACTGATTACAAGTATCTGTGAGTTCTTGGTCAGCAAAAGTAAACCTTTATTAAACGTCTTGTATTTAGCAAAACTTATTTTATTTTTTACATATTTTAAAACTTATCACTGCATTAATCTTTTCATAACCAATATGCTTTATTCCTCAAAAATAAAAACCTATTAAAATCTGGAACTTATTTTTAACTTGAAAATGATGTAAAAATAAGTTTCTTAAGAACAGAACTATTTAATAACTTTGTGTAAATGATGTACTGTTCAACAACTACAAAAGCTCATTACTGCAAGTTTTTACATCACTACAAGCTGATGTGTTGCCTTTACAGCTAGATTTTTAATCTTTCAAATTCATTAATAGTTTTTAGGTACTATTCATTAATATAAAAGATAAATTTGCAAATGTTATTCTTGCAGAGAAGTTGACTAATTTCTGAGTTAGATTATATATTTGTCAGCATAAACTGTCATATTTCTGCCTCCAGTTCTGAACAACTAATGTCGGAAGTAGGTGTGTGATTTATTCTTTCAGTCAAAAAAGAAAGCAACTACAGCTGCAGCAGATACTTCCAGTGAACTGGCTAAGAGGAGTAAGGAATCTTTCCGAAATAAGGTCAGTTTCATTTCTTGCAAGTTCTTTGTTTTTTCTTGTGGAAATAAGTCTACTAAATTATGAAGTTATTAATTGTTCTTTTCATTGCTTCATCTATGATTATTGTCATACCCTGTCATACCTATCTGACACTGAACAATTTTTCTATAAATCTTTCTGGTAAATCCTCAAATTTTGTTTTTAAAACAATGACAAGCAAATTTTGTCATCTTTTGTCTTTATATCATCTAAATTGTGGGGACCTATTTTCCATCATCAGTTCATATAAAAAGAATTGTCTTATGTGGTTAATTAAAGTTAATTTACTCTATACTGTATAGTTTGAATAATGTCTTTATTTTTATTGCAGATGTCTCAGTGGATTGTATCCTGCTTAAATCCATACCGAAAACCAGATTGCAGACTTGGACGTATTTCGAGTACAGACGACTTCAAACATTTAGCAAGAAAAGTAAGTTTACATAATACTTAGCACTTTATAGTCCCTTACTAACTCACACTATGATTATTGTAATTATTTCAACATAGATAAAATTCAACTAATAAACTGTTTTTAATTCATGTTTGAAAAAGCTTATATTTAACATTTTGATTATGCGGTGCTCTGTGCTATTAGAATATAAAAATTGTAATAGTTATCTGTATATACGTCTGTCCAGAAAGTATCCAGCCTTTTAATATTAACAAATAAAAATAGCCTACCTCAGGCAATGGCGCCTTAGTACACTTCAAAGCACTCCCCTCGGAGCTCACACTCTTATCCCTGCATCCTTTCCACTTTTCAGAAGTTTGTGAAGTCCCCTTTCAGGTTTGCCATCAACTGCCTTGACACGTTCTCCATAATCTCAGCCACAGTCTAAGCCAGAAGTCGCAGACAGCCAAATCTGGACTGTAAATGGACTAACAGGCTTGGGTGATGCAATGTTTTGCTAAAAACACCAGCACGAGATGTGAATAATTACTCGCTCGGTCATTGCGAATGCAACGGTTACACAGTACACAAGCTCACTCAGTGGTGTCTCACTGCTCACTGAGTAACCCTACTGTTCATGCATACGCTGTAAAGACCTCTCTGATTGGTTGCCAAGTCAAATCTAAGCCGCTGGATACTTTCCGGACAGAAAGATTGTAATCGTTACCTGAATATATATATTTAGAACACTTATGTAAATTGACTTTTGCCAATTAAATATTTCACTGAAAAAGTCCCTTGTCCCCAAATTATTATCTTTGAGATTGTTTTGCAAACCTAATAAATGAGTTTTTTGTCCTTTTCTATCAAAACCTGTTTTTCTAATTTCAGTTAACCCATCATGTAATGGCAAAGGAGCTGAAGCACTGTAAACACCCAGAAGATCTGGAGGTTAATGAAAACGTGAAAGCTAAAGCCAAGGATTATATAAAGAAATACATGTCAAAATTTGGGGCCAATTACAAGAAGGCTCAGTCCCCAACGCCAGATGATTGAGGGAAGGAGCTCTATGCTAGCCACACAAATTGACATTGATGATAAATAAATTATAAAATATAAAAACGCGTCCTCAGCAACAGCCGCTCGACCATAGAACTGGTGCTGCTCTCAAAGTTTAACTTCAAGCTTTGCTGTGCTCAAAGAACAGCTACTCTTAAGGGAGAGATATTTTAATTTATCACCTGGTTTGCTTAACCCCTCTCCTCTCGGTAGCCAGCCCCACGCACAATTCTGTCTCCTCACTCCGTCCTATGGACGCAACTGACAGTGAACATGGGGAAACTTTAAATTTGTACATATTGTTTTAATTTTTTTTTTTAATTTTCTTTTTTTTTTATCAACGATAAAATGAAATCACTTTTAAAAAAACTTTTTTTTTTTTTTTTTTTTTTTTTTTTACATTTTGTCTTTTTTTTTTTTTTTGCCCTCCCCCCCTCTCTCTCATAATGATCTCAGATGCATCTAAAAATCCATGCATTTGCGTATTGAGTTTGCATTGTTTACTGGCATTTATTTTCATCTTGACAATCAATCTGAAATGCCTCAACATTGGAAAAGGGATGGGACAATGGTCAGGGCAATTAGAAACCTTGTCTTTTATGGGCAGAGGGAAGGGACCATGGTCAGCACATCTACTTCATCTATGATGAGCTATACCCCACTCGCATGCACACACACACACACACATACAAACACTCACTTATTTTAGGTGGGTTTGTTGGGGTTGGCCAGAAGGCAGGGACTGGGGAGGCAGCATTCTCTCATAATTTTCATTCGACTTTTCATTCCATCAAGCCATCATCCTCATCAACATCATCATCATCATTTCTACATTGTCATTTCTTATTTCCATGTTCATAAATAGTTGAATGAACTTCATGAAGCTTGTTTCTTGTTCTTCTTGATGTTGCTCACTTACAAAAAAAAAAGTAAAAGATTCATTCATCTTGCTTGCTCACAATCTATTCCTCTCTCTCATACACATAAATATATGTAAATATCTTCAGTTGTGCTTTGAAAAATGTTTTAAGCAATTTTAAACGACTAAAATACTGTCAGTAAATTCAGTTTTTTATGTGCTCATGTATATAGACCCGAGCAAGGATTAAATGGTTATTTGCAATGATGATAATAAACAGATAATCTGGATAATTGTAAATAATTTCTATTAAACTTCTTTATGACTCAAAATATGCAGTAAGTTTTTATAACTTTTTGCTTGCTTTAAATTAAAATCAAACGTGTTAAATTACAATGCCTAATATTGTAGTAAACAGTCTCTTGAAATTACAAGCAAGTAATTTATGCAAATTCTTTATTTTAGGATCTTCTGGAAATTTCCATCAATCTGAACACAATTCTGAAAATGTCCATTGGTCTACTGTTGTGCTGAACTTCACTGAATAGGCCTCAACAGGCTAACTAGATTATACTTAAATGTCAACAATATTTTCTGCTTGAAAATGATAATTTGGTTTATTTTCCTTACGAGAATCTCATTATTGCAAAAGAAAAGGGTTTGATCAAAAAAGTTAAGATGTGAAATAGATTCACTGATTTCCATCTTTATAAATTAAAAGAAAAATGAGATTAAATCGGGCTTTAATAAGATTTCCAATTAAAAAAAAATACTTCAAGCTTTATAGTTTATTTATTTAAGATAAGTGAATTTTTTAATTTCTTTTTGAAGGCTCTACACACTTAATATGGATGAAAGAATGGAATTTGGAAATTCTCTCATTTTGTGTTAGCTTCTAGAACTTTCTCCTTGCTCAAAAAATGTTAGCACAGCTGAATGGTTACCAAAATAGAAAAAAGAAGCATTTAGAAATCTCAAAATCAAAATATCTACAATCACAAACCTTTTAACAGTTAGTATAAGCTATTGTACTGGTCTTTGTGAAGTTTGGCCATGTGCTTATATGTAAATTAACCACTATGTGGTTCATTAGCATTACTGCTGAGCATGAGAAGCAAGTTAGACTCATTCAATACAATTTCTCATAATTTATTAAACTACAAAATTATATATATGTACATATGTTCAAAACATTTTTGTCGGGACAAATATGGGGTTATGTTTTTTGCAGAGATTCTATACTAATCATAAGCTTTTCTATGAATTCTTATTTTATGAACAAGTGTCACAATCGGTGAATGAAAATTTACTCTCAACCTAGCAGAAAACACTATTTTGCTTTCGTATGCTTGTAAAAAAAAAGTATGATGTTCTTTTTGTATATTTTAAAATCCTCTTGTTCGAAGAGATTGCTCTCTTTAAAGTCTAGAGATTTGTTCTGTGATCTTGAATTTTTTAATTTATTTTTTTATTTATTTATCACCTTATTTCTACAGTGTAAATTGTCAATCATTACTGCATTGGTTTTCTAAAAATTAAGTTACATTTAAAGCACATTCTTTCTCATAAACATTTATATATGCTTGAATTTACAACAATTCCAGGCCCATTCCTTACAGAAACACAAACTTGGTAAAAAAAAAAAAAGAAAGAAATTCATGTCTAATTTTAGTATAGAATATATATCTAAAACATTTGTTTTACATTGTAAAAAATGCAGAGACTCAAGAAATGTTATGAATGTAGCCGGTCTCCTAGAATGAGAATAGTTACTGAAAACAAGATCATGTTGATGTTATGTGAAATAGAAAATGGCTGCAGACAATAAAGATCATCTGGGTGAAAATAGTTGAAAAATCATTTTTCCAGTGTAATATAAGGTGCTAATGTGTCAAGGAATTGTCTATAAAACTTCTTGTCTACAGTTTTTACTAATGTCATAAATTATCAGCTGAAACCGCAAGTCAGGATTAATATTTTTGAAGAGATAAATTTACAACTTAATAGTATTTTTTAAAACTGTATCTGCCAATGTCAGATACCAATTATTGATTATACACAAGCAGCTACCATCTGCTTATAGCACAAGACTTGAAATAAGTTATGTTAATTACTGTAGTTCTTGGTGTCAAGGACACTCTAGCCTCAAGGATGCACCCCAATTTGGAGTTTCAAAATTTCTTTTGGGGAAAAGAAAATAGGATAGGCCTATGGAAAAAAGTAACATTTGGCCTGTAGGGCACAGGGAACATTTTGAGACTTATTTTAGGGGAACAGGGTAGCGTTTTTGACACCAGGAAATATGGTAACTAAATGTATACACAATGCCAATAATATTAGTATTTAACAAGTTTTTATATATAAAAATAACATCAGAATCTTACAATTAAACTGTTTGGCATAATTACAATAATTGGGAAGTATTGCTACATATTTAAAAAAAAAAATAACCATGTTAGTCACAAATGTAACATCCTCAAAATACCCATATCATCCAGAAAACACACACATTTTTTTTCTTTTAAGTAGCAATTGCATTTTTATTCATTAAACCTCTTTTCTAGAGAGAGAGAAGAGGAATACATTATTGGCTGTTATTATTGACTCAGTATTCTCAAAAGAAGCCCTGACAGTCCTTTGGGTTTTATTATTGTACATGAATCAAATCTGTTTATTGATGAAGCATTGATAATTGGAGACACACACACACACACTCAGTCAAATGCTGGCCCCAAACCATCTGTAGACCAGGCTGACAAAGAACTCGTGTTAAACTTTATCTCACAACAAGTGGTAAATAAATTGTTATGTAAGAGTTCTTTGTTTTGTTTTGAGTTTGGCCAGTTTTATCAACTTTATTCGTGTTTTATTTATTTATTTTTTTCCAACACTTACAATGCTATTTTTGATACTCATGAAAACATTCATATTTTTATATATACCTTGTTTGTGGAAAGATAGAAAAAAACACTTTGGTCTATTTTTACAAGTGCTTTTAGTAGAACCGAGTAGTTAACTTAAGGATTAGTGCAAGGGGGGATAACCCGATCTTTATCTCAGACTTGGAAATCAAGAGTCTGGAGGTAGAGGTTCAATACCAGCCTCAACCGGCTCTCTGCCTGCAGACTCTATTTCCAATTCGATGCTATTCCAATGTATGTGTTGGGCAAGTCTGAGATAAAGATTGGGTTATCCCCCCTTGTAGCCCAATTCTGGCAACCCTGCCCAACCACAATCCTTCGCAAGATGCCAAGCAGTTTGACGGATGGGTTGCCCTGATAACATGGGCCAGTGTGGGGGATGACATGTCTTACATTGACACCTTATTCTTTCTATTTTCTGGGTTAATCAAAAAAGGCAAGCCCTAGAAATCTTAGATTTAAAAAAAATAATTGATAGTTTCAAATTGTTCAAATTGCTTGGCTCATAAAATTAGTGAAAATACTAAACAATAGGAAGGGAAATGAACAAACGAGGAGGCTGCGATGCCACATTCTACCTAATGAAAATTAGAAGACCATGACTTAAGGGAGAGATTTATGCATATTAGTTTTAACCCAGATTCTAGGGTTCCCTATAACAAGCAAGTCCTCAAATTTGTGTTAAAAAGGAAAAACTGATTATTATCAATAGTAATCAGTAAAGATATGCAAGTTTTTCTTTGCCAGTTGTCAAAATCTCCAAAACGAGAATTTTAATGAACCAGGTAATGTCTTATCTGCTTTAGAGTCAACTCCATTGTTTTTTTTGTATGTCCAGTATTCACAAATACAGATTTGTTTGTCTGCTTTATCTACACGACCAAAAGCACAATTTTTATTCTCGGTCACTTGAATTGACCAATAACTTTGTTAATGTCATTCAGCCACTTTTCTCTTAATCAATTTGCTACTGTCTCGTGTTACTACCACTTTAATAGTTGTTAGTAGTTTTAGTGAGTTCAATCTCTGGGTCAGGCAGAATCCATATACTCTGTTTCAGCAGAATGAGTAGAAGCTTCATCACAAGGATGAATTAACAAAGTAACAAGAATATACAAGATATCCCCTAGCATGGACAGTGGAATGAGAACTTGGATTGAATAAAGGGTTCAGTGGAAAATTCTGTGAACGGTACCAAATCCGACAGGTACCTGAAGAAGGCTGGTTAGTACAATTGCTGAAACATTGTGACTATAACAACAAAGTTGATAATTCAAATAAATCAATGTTTACTAATAATTCTTCATCTTAGTAAGTCTTCTAAATTGGAGGGTAGGACATCATACCAGCTGAATGCAAATACTCTACTCTAGTCATTCCCCATTTTTACCAATAAGATTACTAGTATTCCCCACCCTCCATTTATTGAGTTGCAACAAAGAATAATTTCAAATAATAACTTTATTTTGAGTATAATTAGACAGATTTATCATAAGAATTAGTTTAATTTTATAATTGTACAGCTGCTGCTGTGTATTTGTTACACAAAGAAAGCAAGTGAAAATAATTAGAACACATTTGAAATGACAATTTATTACAAAATAAAATCAGAATTTTCCTATCGTAACTGATATACACATCCATGTGATATCTGTTCTTGTTTGTTGTTGTTTTTTTGTTTTTTTAACCAGTTCTTCGATTTGTGGGTCTATTAGTGAGAAAGTACATCTTGAATCATTCTCAACTTGGAGGAGGTTATTTTGAGCCTTCAACTTGATTGATGGAAGTGCAGAAAACCCTATCTCTAGGATGGACTTTTATTTTTACCTAATTTCCTTATTAGCCCATTGGACTACCCAAATTAGCTCCCTGGTTGGGAACCACTGTAACAAACATTTTGGACAACTGAATACTAGATCTGCAGTGCTTACTTTATATGAATATCTACAGTCACTGGATTTTGATTTTTATCTAATCTTCAGCATTAGCAGATTTATCCCATAGATGCACTTTCTTTCACATTAACTTGGAAAGATGATACTATATAAATTGTCATTTGTCACTATACTCTCCTTTTGCCTTTATTAATTTATCTCCAATATCTGGGTAATTCACTACACATTTATATTGTATAGTATGTATGTTTCTACTCTTACAAGTTGAGAACTACCTCTCACAGAGGAAAAACAAAGGCATATTCAAAATCATCAGGCCTCAATTTACCTACAGCACACATAAGCTTATAAATTAATCTTCAACTGAGTCTAAGCAAACTACCCTTTAATTCAATATTAATCGCACAAACAACAGAAAAGGAAATGTTCAAATTACTTCAATGCTTGCCATTTTGGTGATGAATTGAATCTTCACCACTTGGGTCATGTGTCCACTATTATGAAACATATATATGAGGTGCTACTCAAATTCAAGGAATTAACTTAACATCCTGTTGAAAAAGTTTGTTTATTCAAATGTTTATAGTCTTTACTTATGGGCAGAATGTTTTGGCAGTATTGCAAGAAAGACTTGTGCAGTCTTGTGCGTTTTAGGATATCTGGCCATGTTTGTTTACGTGCGGCCTTGCGCTCTTTAGGACTTCAAGAGTTAAAACACACCTGAACCAAATGTACAGACTTTAGCTGCTAGCCTTTGTGAGCCAGTGTGCAAACAGCCCAAGAGGACTAGGGTAGGTAAATTTTCTTTTAGCTGGGGTCAAGCTCCACCAGAGATCCTTTATAGATGTTGGACTGTCTGTTTCATTATAAATAGCTTGGCTCACAAAGCAAGAAGCAACCCATTACCAACTGAGATCACGACACAAGAGGGAAATCTGTTTAGGAGTTAAGAAAATATATTCTGGAAGGAATTAAACTTGGATAATACATAATCCCAACATTAAATTCTGCTGATTAGTAGCTTGTTTTCTAAGATTTTGCATACATTTAGGTACCTATCAGAATCCCCAGGGTAGAATCTGGTCTGTGTTTTGTTCTTCCTTAATTATTAGCACCATTTAAAGGAAAATCAAGTTTGTATTGGAAGATGCCAAAAAGAAGTCCATTGCTAGAAGCCAGCCTCTACTTGAACAGGTATGGAAAACCCAATCACCAGGTGAAGTTAATTATGACATACAAGATGAAAGCATAAAGTTCCTTTGCAGAAATGCCTGACATTTGATATTTTTGTCAAACAGTCCAAATTGCAGTTGACCTTATTTCCCTCCTCCCTAACAAGAACAATCCTCACCTAATTTAGGGGAGTAAACTCTTCACTTTTTGTCTATCCCCGTGATTCCCCCCAGGGGGTGAATTTGGGTCGTCCAAGGAGGGGAATAAGGCTATTAGATCAAAATAAAAGTCCACTCTAGAGATAGGGTTTTCTGCACTTCTATATATCAAGTCAAAAGCTCGAAATAAGCTCCAAGTTGAGAATAATTTAAGATGTGCTCTCTCACTAATAGACCCACAAATTGAAGAACTAGTAGCGAAAAACAAGAACAGAGATCACATTGATGTGTATATCAGTTACGATAGCAGAATTCTTATTTTTGTTGTAATAAATTGAAATTTCAAATGTGTTCTAATCATTTCTGCAATTATAAAATTAAACTAATTCTTAGTATGAAGTTGTCTAATTATACTTTGAATAAAGTTATTCTTTGTTGCAACTTAATAAATGTAGGAGTGGGGAATACTAGTAATCTTATTGACAAAAGTGGGGAATGACTCGAAAAGGTTGGGAACCACTGCTCTATCCTGTCCCATTAAACTAAACCAAACCAAAATATAAAATTAACATTTCCCTACTGGAATTTGAAATCATGACAATGTGATTCATAGGTGGCTCTCTTACCAACTAAGTGAAACTGACAAGTCTTATATACCTATGAATTTATTTATTATATATATACATACATATATATATATACAATACAAAAGTTGCAGTAATCATCTTCAGTTAAGAGTGGGAGTGGAATTTGACTTGCAGCAGCTGGGTTTGTAGAAAGGGGGGGGGTCTCAGTTTTTCTTTAGTCAGCCTTAATTAAATGCAAATTTCCTGCAACTGTTAAAGAATGATAGATTACAAGGACAGAAGAAAGAAAAGGTTCTCTTGACTCGGTTCCTTAATTGTAAATCCATTCTGATGTCATCTACAGCAGAAAGACTGGTCTTTCTCTAAACCTAAACCAAACACACAAATATATCACCGATTAGTTTTTATCTGAGACTTTGTAATGAGTCAATAATATCTATCTCACAGTACAATGCAGCTTATTGGCCAACAATCAACTCAGCATTGGACAAAATCTCACATGGAGAACACAACAGACAAATCAAAGATGACCAAAATAAATCCTTGAATAGGTAATTACTGTATTACCCTGCATCAAGGACACTTAAAAAAAATACATCCCAATTTTGACTTAACAAAGAATTAAGGTCTCAGCACCTTATTTAGATGTTTTGTGGATGGCTTAATGACATGTAGATCCTCTTGACTACTTAGAGCACAGATTTTTTTTAGTTTATACTATGAGATGCCTTATTTTAATATTTGTAAATAACTTATTACTATCTTTATAATTTATTGTATACTACACACATTTTTTACCTTGTCTAATTATGAACTTTTGAAATTTAAAAAAAATATTTTTTGTTTTTTCTCTTTCTATTACATTTAAAACAATGTCTGCATTCATTCAACAATTTCTTATTCATTCAAAATTAGAAATTTGAATTTATTAAATAAGTCTTCATTTTCTTAAAAATCTGTTATATATATTGGTCGCCCAAACTATTGGTAGCGTAGGGCCCATTGTGGTCTTAATCCGGTCCTGGTCTGGGTCACAGTGTTTTGCACAATTGAACCAAGTGGAAGATTAAGCTTTCATTTAAAGCCCGTAAGCAACATACAAAGAGACACAGTTTTAATTTCATAAATCATACATCAGGGGATCATCCTTTAAGGCACATATGGCAACCATTTTTTTGTGGCCTGCGACCAATTTAGGCATTTATTAAAAATCTTATATAATTTTTCAATATAAAGTCAATTTTATAATTTATATTGTAAAATTACTATTGTTTTGGCTTCACAATTCAATAATATAATAATTCTAATTCATGTTTGTCTAAAATAGAAATTAGGTACGCTTTTTGTAATACGATTGACATTTTTAGACTTATTTTTTGTGGAAAAAATAGTGTCTTTGAAGCCTGCAAATACAATACTTATAGGATGGATATACGCAAGCATGGTATTCAGCTAGCCAAGATTTTTTGAGTTAAATGAAAACAATGGGTGTTTGCCTGGGGGCGTGGGGAATGAATGCAATCAAGGGTACTGATACAATTCTGGGTTCCAACGATCAAAACAAAAAAGTTATTTCCCTTGAATTTAAAAAAAAGAATTTTCAAGACTGGACATACACAATTAATCTCTTGTGAAAAGAGACTTACCCCAAAACAGTGATGTTCGATCACACAATTAAAAACAAATTTCATATAGCTCATCACAAATAAATTTCCTTTTATTTAAGACTATTTTAAAGATAAAACTAAGTAAATTATTTTAAATCAAAACAATTAAATAATATTATTTAAAATTTGTATGACTACTTTTTACATTCTTCTTAATTTTATTAGTTGCTTTTTATCGGAACTTTTTGCCCCAAAATAGTGATGTTTGATCGCAAAAGTAAAAAAAGATTTTTTTGCATAGAGAAATTTAAAACATTGAGTGGATTAAATTAAAAAATTTAAAGTCTTGTGATGGCTACAATTTAAAAAAAAAACAAAGAAATCAAATTAAAGATTAAGATTAAAAAAATAAAAATTTCTTAAGGGATCATGATTTTGTGGCCTTACAAATAAAAGTATAAATATGAGAATCTAGCATTTTATCCCTATTTATTTTTTTATTAGATGAAACCTTTTCAAACATTATCAATTTTGGACTAGTATTGTCAGTTCATGTGTATATGTGTCTTGCTGCTGGGATGTACTCTTCTGTTCCTTCTCTGCTAAGCAAAAAAAAAAAAGAAAGATTATAATCATCTAAACCAGGGCTTCTCAAATTTTGTTCATTCGTGTCTCCTTTTGATGAGAAAATCTTTCACGACCCTCACTGTTGAGAATCTAATAACCACCAAAAGATTGTCAAAAATTGCAACATATCTTTAATCTTTTTTTAAAAAATACTAAAATGTAGCAAAAACGAAATTTAAAAAAAAAAAAAAATTAATGAATATCATTGACTTGAGCCATTTTACAATAAGCACTGTAGGTTGTACATTCTTGTATAGAGATGATAAAAGAAGGACAAATTACATAATTATTCTTTGACAAAAAAAATGTCCAAATATTTCTGCGACCCCTCAATAATCATTGTGTTGCACAATGATTATAGAGTCCGACCCCTACTTTAAGAAACCCTGGTCTAAACAACTCTTGGAAGAAATAGAAAATTTAATCAAACTAGCTTTACAGAAATCTAGGATCTGATCTGCACATTGTTTTTATGTCAATTTTTCTTAATAAATGCATTAAAAAAAGTTGTCATCTTACCTTTCAGAGAATGTTGATATAAATACAAAATATTTTTGTATATATTAATGAAAACATTATGCTTAAAGAAATGTTATATTCAATACATTTAGAAGAAACAAACATTCAGATATTGTCTACGTTTATGTGAGTTATTTCAGTTAAAAACTGTTATCATAATTGCCAGAATCCACACTTAGCAATGTGTTTTTGTACTCTGTCACGCTAATGGACACAACTGACATAGTAAAATACAATTTTATGTTCTGATGACGTAGTAAAAATGCTGAATTTAAAGAATGATAAAAAATATTTTTAAAAAAAAGAAAATCCGTTCGTGGTCAAACAGAACACTATTCTCCAAGCTCACTGCAATGCAAATCTCTATTATTCACGTATTTAAAATGCAATGTGTATATCCATATAATTCATATATGCCATTTTTTACGGCACTGTTAAACTAGTAATGATAATAAATTTTTAAAAAAGAATGCAATGCCAATTTCATTTGGGCTGATAAAACAATTATTAGATTAAAATGAATCAGTTACAGTTATAGATTGTCGCACATTCGTTTGCGTAAGATCCAAGCTAAGAAAGTTGAATCAATACGAATTACCTCCCTTTGATTAGTCGCAGTCTTATCAATGACGGACATAGACACACATGTGGCCGCCTTGGCGTAGTAGAGCAATGGTTAGAAAGTTACTCTCGCAGACAATGTAGTGAATTCGATTCTCTGAGAGCTCCACAGGTGGGGTCTTGTGGTAGACTAAACAACACTTAGTAAATACCACTACACACGAACGAGACGTTGACTGCCAGTTAAAAGTACCAACAAACAACTGACAAAAACTAACCTAACTCCAATTGAAGAAATCTCTGTGTGTATGCACTGTGATTACTAGACAACTGATATTATACGCATGTATTAGTCAGTACACCAGGCAGTGCAGTGTCTAGTTTGAAGATTTTTTTAGATCAGTGGTTCTCAAGAAATCTAATAAAAAAAGTATAGATCTTTTATCTACAGATATAAAATATCTAAATCGGCAATAGTAGATCTAAATTTAGATATAACATATCTAAATTGGCAACACTGAAGAGAAGTAACCGAAATACTTCAAAGCCGTAGTTTCTTACGACGAACGGAAATTATTTTACATGACTTATGGTGGACTGCTATAAACACCATTAAAAGCCCCTTCCAAACATGCATCTTTGTAGTGGGCACTTCCCTAGTTATTTCAAAATGAACATTCACTCGCTGCAAATGGCACTCAGTGGGTGACCCATAAATTTGACTTCAGATCAGATTATGCTGAGCTCAAATAAAACT
>VCCN01006196.1:4361796-4372202 GCA_006491835.1 Architeuthis dux
TTAGATGCACCTGTACCTAGGATATATCATGGCGCTAAATGTAATATACACAGGTCTAATCATTGTGCCAAATGTTATATACACTGGTTGGATCATGGTGTTAAATATATATACACAGGTATGATCATGGTGCCAAATTCAATATACACAGTTCTGATCAATTCATGTATAAGAAACCAACCGAAATTTTGGCAAATGCAATCATGAAAAAATGACTCACCTTAAAACCTAGTTTCCACCATCTCCTTCAAAGTAGTCCCCTTTCCTGCTGTTTGCACACTGCCACACAAAGGGTAGCAGAAAAATCCAGATTACATTCCATCAGTGTACACTGTTCCTCCACCTCTTAATTACCATTATCTTGCAAAAGAACATCTTTTGGCAAAATAACTATCTTGATGAAGTGAGTAACAATGAACAATGATTTAGTAATGCAGAGAGAGAGAGAGAGAGAGAGAGAGAGAGGGGGGGAATTATTCTCTTAAGCCCGTTATAAAAAGGACTGGGCCCCTCATAATAATGCCACTGATATGTTGTTATTACAATAACATCAAATGAGGATCCAATTCCATTGATAACTTTAAGTCTTCTTCAGAAGGTTATATTGTAACGGATGCATATCACATATATGTATTTTGCACTCACACACATACTCTGGTCATTGAGTGGAATTATTGACACATATTTCTATGGAATACCCAGGTTTTAGATATTCCTAGAACCAAATTATCTGTCCCAAGTAAACTCTCAGATAACCAACTTACTGGACATGAAAATATACCACTTGACTTGAAATTCAATACGAATTGTAGACCAAATGTCTAGGAATACTGTGTATCTTGTCATTCCCTATTTTTCTTTAGAACTTTGACAAGAACCATTCTGAAAAGCCAACATTTCAACCAGCCACATACCTTCCCCATACCACTTCCTATAAGAAGACAAATTATTTTTAATCTTTGTTCAGTCTTAGTTTTGTTTCCTAACAAAACTGAGATCGCTACAACACTCTACCAAAGAGGCGCTCATCTCTCATCTTCAATTACATACATACACATTCATGCATACACACACACTCTCTTTCTGAACATCTTCAACAAACGAAGGACTTTTTAAGTAGCAAACTGAACTTTCAAAATCATTCTTCTTCTTCTCTACAGAGGAGAACCTACATTGTTATCATGCATTCTGTAATAAATATATTTCTTGTTATGTACATCCTTGTCAGGCATCTTTATTTCCATTATGCAATGTGCATCTTGTACCTTGCATCATACATGTATTATTCCTTTTACTACTGCAGGAACAAACAGAGGAAGAAAGATACAACAAAATTTTCTTACGCATATCACTAACCTTAGTCTTTCTACCACTCTCGGTCATTGGCACCCTAACGCGCAGTCAGTAAAGCTATTACTCTATCTATATTTCTCACAGTAGTCTGACCCTTAGTACTATTACCACTATTACTAGCAGCTTACTCTACTACGATCCTTTGTTATTGTTTATACTGTTAACTTCCCCATCTGAGAATGGAGTCAGATACTTTTTTATATCTCCATACAATGTTAACCATAATTCTCTCCTGTGCACATTGCATGTAAGCACTCATCAAAAAACTTAACTCTTATACTTCACATCAAAGTATAAAACTTCACTTTAATATAACTAATAACCTTCCATTATAGTATCTTAGTCTATATCTCCTGTTTATTTTTTTGTAACATTTCAATTCTTAAGATGAATAACCTGAGCTTAATTTTCATGTTTTATTCTGGCAGCATCAACTGATAATGAGAACCTCACAAGTGGCTTATTTACCTGTTACAGAAGACGGGAAAACCATATTAAAAATGCTGCAGTTGGCCATAGACAGAGATCTCATATTCACAATTGAAGAGAATATGGTCTGATATTCCCCACAAAACAAATGTTGAAAAGTAAGTATTTTTGCACAGTCAACAGCTGAAAGGAGATTTGGCTAAAAATCATCTGCCATGGTTCTAGAAATTCATATCATAAAAACATTTATTATCTATAACACTATGCAACTTTGTTTTACTTTTTCTTTGTTCATGGGTAATAAGTTTTTTTTCTGATTGATTATGTCTAAAAAGTATAGAAAATAGCTATTATTTCCTTCAAACTTTGCCTTTAGTGATAAGAATATTGATATTTTATAATTTACCTATTTTGCCTCAGACAGGGAAGGTACTTGAAGGCTGCAAACTCCTTATCTAGAGCTGTGGAAAAATTGTTTCATAAAGCTTAAATTTATATGCGGTGGTGGCATCAACACATTCTGTAGGGTCAATCAGTATCTCCCACAAACGTTGTTCATCCCTACATAGAATTCGGGCAGCTGTAGTCATCAGGAAAGCCACCATTTTGAAGTCTCTGATGACCTCCCAGCCATACTCATTATACTCCAAGGCATCTAGCAAGGTCTTGACACTGTTGTATTGCAATGAGGTTCCCAGAATTTGTTTCCAGAATACCTGATAGGCATGCTGAAATATGCCTTGTAAGCCTTGCACATCTTAGCAGATGCTGTCATAGAGTACTGTTTGAGGCAAAGGTCAAAGCCAGTGTATTCATTGGACCACAGATAAAGAAGATCCTGGGATGCAAGGAATTCCCCAAGAAGTTCACTAGGAAGAAGAAAGCAGCTTGGTACAGCTTTGTCACAGTGGTTCGGGGCTTCCAGGGCAATCACAAGGCTGAAAATTATGTGTAGCTGGTTGAGACTATGGTGAAGAACTACATTAAAATGAACTGCAGGCTGTCCCTCAAAATCCATATCCTTGACACTCATTTTGATAAATTCAAGGAGAACATTGGAGCGTATTATGAGGAGCAAGGCAAGCACTTCCAGCAGGATATACTTGACTTTGAACTCTGCTACCAAGGAACATATAACAAGAACATGATAGGAGATTATATGTTGGGGTCTACTTGACTTTGAACTCTGCTACCAAGGAACATGATAGGAGATTATATTTTGGGGTCTGGTTTATGAATGCAAATTACATTACAATCGTGATACTACTCACTTCTAAATCTTTTGTGACCACTCTTCTTTAATACTAGTGTAAATACATGTTAATTTAGATTCACGTGTTGTTTTTCTGAAAAATATGATTTTTAAAAAAATATGATTTTTTAAAAAAATGTGATTTTTAAAAAAAAATTTGATTTAAAAAAAAATATGTGATTTTTAAAAAAAAATGTGATTTTTAAAAAAATGTGATTTTTCTAGATAAATTTCAAAATATCACTGTCCTGGTCACGAAAGAAAAGTTTGAAGGAAATAATAGCCATTTTCTATACTTTTTACACATTAGAAAACAAAACTCACTATCCAGGAACAAAAATCGCATTGCACAGTATAATCTAAATTTTAAAATTGTAACTTCACTGATGAAGTATTTTTATTATTCCATACATTTTTTTATTTACATCTTCATCTTTGTTGTTTTTATCCTATTTCAATGTGTTTTTTGACCTTCCTATGTTGCATCCAGTCATCTCTAGACATTTTTCCTACAAGGATAAAACGTTAGCAGGGCCAGCTTTACGCACTAGGCAAACCAGGTGATTGCCTAGAGCGCCTAAACTCTGGGTGCATCACACAAATTCACGCAAAATTTCTTAATCCAACTAAAAACACAAAAATTTAGTAATAAAGAGAGAGCAATGGCCAAGACTGATGATAGCAATGTTGAGAAAAAAAACTTTGTTGGAAGTGTTTCATCATAGGATTGAGAAAAGTTTGTTCTCACAAGAAAAGATGCAACGATGCTTTGAGGTGATGTGGAACTTGTATGCTTTCCCCAGCTCCATCCTCTGTCCCCGAAGGTGAGGTCAGTTGCAGGACAATGGGGGTAGGGTTGGAGCAGGGGGAATGGTCAGGAAGAAGGAGGGCTCACATTGTAGTGCTGGACGAGGGCAATGAATACCCTGGATGGCCTAGGGTGCTGAATATTCTGGCACCGGCCCTGTCCATGACCTTGTTAGACAGTTGTGTTTATACTAAGGAGATGAAAAAAAAGAAAAGAAACTAGCATTCCAAGGGAAATTATGAATCACCACCACTTATATATGCAATATGCAAAGTTGGGCTGTGATCACTAAAAAAAGGCCTGAATTTAAAAAAAAAACAAGCGGGCACAAATTAGTGACCAATTTAGCATAAACTAACATTGCATATTGAACCTCCCTCTAAAAACCTATTCAGGGGGGGAGTTTTCAAAAAACAAAAAACATTTTCCCTACTCATTGAGGGGAGTGTGTGTACGTATAAATTTCAAGTTTCTACTATGAACAGTTAGGGCTAGGCAAAGTCTGGATACATAGATAGATACATATAAATGTGTGAACACATGAATAACCTAAACCCAGCAATAAACCAGTATTGTGGGTGGCAGTGATTAAAAATGGTAAAACATACACTAACACAAAAAAAGAGCAAATCCTCAAGAAAATAGTTTTGTGATTTTTGGATTCATTCCAATTTGGTTGAAAGCCAGGGGTCCTCTGAGCCATAAACTGCTTCCATTCTGTTAGAATAATGTTTGGCTGGCACCAAATGTTTGATTTGTATACACAATGTTATATAGGGATGATAGTATCTATTTATTTAGATAATTAGTCAAAGAGAGAGAGAGAGAAAGAGTAGAAATGGTAAAAAGAAATGGAGGAATGAAGACAAAAGAAGAGAAGAAAGAATAAAAAAAAGAGGGGGATAAGTAAGCAATGGTGGAAATTGGGAAAAGAATGAGATAAAGGAAAAAAGAAGAAAAGAAGGAGAGGGTAAAATGGACAGACCGGAGATGGAAATAAAAAATGGAAAGTTAGCAAGAATAAAGAGACAAGATAAAGAAAGTTAAAAGATGGAGAGAAAAAGACAAAAGATGAATGGAGAAGAAAAGATAGATAAAACCAAAAAAGAAATGAAAAGAAATCTGGGGGAAGAAATGAAAAAAATAGGAGATGAGAGAAAAAGGAAAGCAAATATGAGAAGAAGAGAAGAAAGAGAGAGAACAAGTAGAATGAAGGAGTCCAGATAAGAGAAACAAGATGGAATAAATGGGAGGGAGAGGCAAAAGGAAAAGAGGAGGAAACAAAAGAGTTGAAGAGAAGAAAAAGTAGGGAGAAGAAAGAGAAAGAAAATTGATAGAAAAACAGAAAGAAAAAAAGGGAAGGAAAAACAGAAAAAATGGAAAAAGATGAAAGAAAAAGAAAACTTGATAAAAGAAATGTAAAAATAGAAAAAGGATAAAAAAAATAGCAAAAAAAGGAACATAAAGAAAGACTAGCATTAGGGAAATTATGAATCACTGCCAACCATATATGCTGTGTTGGGGGTGATCAATTAAAAAGTTGGAAAACAGGTGATCAATGAATAAGTTACTTCTCTCGCCTTTTGTTGGGTTTTGATCACTAAAAAAACGTCTGAATTTTCAAAAAAACAAGCAGGCACAAACTAGCGACCAATTTAGCATAAACTTACATTGCATATTGAACACCCCTCTAAAAACCTATTTAGGGGGGGAATTTAAAAAAAAAAAAAATTGAGGGGAGTGTGTGTGTGCAAAATTTCAACTTTCTACTATGAATGGTTAGGGCTGGGCAAAGTCCGGATAAATAGATAGATATAAATGTCAGAACACATGAATAACCTAAACCAGTCAACACATTTTTTCAGATAAGTAATTTTGCTATTTAACTAGTAGTATTAGATGAAATAGTATTCAAATTTCTTAGATGAAGCATTTTCAATCAATATTAATTTAAAATAGGAAAGAAAAAAGAGAAAGCCAAATGATAGAAAAACAGAAAAAAAAGAAGCTAGCAATGCTTATAACATTTTAAGTGTCGCTAACATTGAAGAGAAGAAAAAAAAAATTCTGGTTACCACCATCCCATTTGGATAGTACACCTGAAGAAGGCCGTAGAATGGATCGACCAAAACATTGTGTTAACAACAAGGAGTTCAATTGTCTGAAAACCTCTTTGAATGTTAATGACCCTTTTCAAAACTATAGACAAAGAAATACTAGTCAAAAATGAATTACAATTGACAATGTTTTTAATCATCTTTAAAAAAAAAAACTTACAATAAAACTCAGAGAATGCCTACCTCTGGTAACATCATTGTCATTCTACAAAATTTCAATGAAATTAATTGAGAACCTTTGGAGATATCGTGTGGACAGACAGATCTTTCATTAGAAAAAAGAATTACCATGAAACTATATGAACATTTTTTAGATAGTCATCTTGGTGTCACCCCCTTCGATGGTGTCACCCGGGACGGGCTGCCCTCTCCGCGGTACGCCACTGAGTTCACCTAGTACATTTATACTGACATTAAACAATAACTAGCATTCCAAGGGAAATTATGAATCACTGCTACCCATATATGCTGTCTTGGGGGTGATCAATTAAAAAGTTGGGCTGTGATCACTAAAAAATGACTGAATTTTCAAAAAATAAGCGGGCAAAAACTAGTGACCAATTTAGCATAAGCTTACATTGAAAATTGAACCACCCACTAAAACCCTATTTTGGAGGGGAATTTTCAAAAAACAAAAAAAAAGCATTTTCCCTACTCATTGAGGGGAGTGTGTGTACAGAATTTCAAGTTTCTACTATGAATAGTTAGGGCTGGGCGAAGTCCGGATACATAGATAGATAGATAGATACATATAAATGTATGAACGCATGAATAACCGAAAGCTTTAGTAGTGGTGATTAGCAATGATATATTTGTACATAACAGGAATTGCATAAATAATAATTCAGTCTTTGGAGTTGTTTTTTGCCAATTAAATGATAGTGCATATTTTTCCTTTTTCATCAAATTTCTCTAAATATTGGAGGGGGCCCCTCAAGTAGCCAAGACACCAAATCTCCCAGCTATATCTAGCTATGCCGCTATGTACTGTGTGTCTTTAGAGCCTACTTTTAAATATTGATTTCAGCAGAGACCCACTAGGATCAGTACAAAGTCATCATTGATATTTTCCTGGTTGGATTGAATCTGTTCCAAAAAGATCATCCCAAAATACATCAAGAACAACAATTGACAAGTCTGGTTAGTCACTCAATAGAAACCGTCACATGACCAACGTCTTTTGGCAGTTGGGGGTGATCATTAATTAAAAAATTGGAAAAAAGAGGTGATCAATGAATAAGTTACTTCTCTCGCCTTTTGTTGAATCACTAAAAAGTCTGAATTTTCAAAAAAACAAGCACTGCTGGACACAAACTAAGGGACCAATTTAGCATAAACTTACATTGCAAATTGAACCCCCACTAAAAACATATTATGAATTGGGGGATTTTTAAAAAAACAAAAAACGTTTTTTCTAGACATAATAAGAAGTAAATGTTTAAATTTTCAGCCCTCTAGTTCCATAGGTGCGGTTGTATGCGCGACACATAAATAAATATCCAGCCAGTTAGCCAGCCCAACTTAAAAACTGAAGAAACCTATGTTGACAGTTTTGGTTGACGGTTTCTAATATTTGTTCAAAATCTCCATTGTGGATAAATAGTTGAATGCGTTTAGGATCTGCTTTTATGATTTATAATTTATTTAAAAAGGTAGAAATTATACATATAATAGCCCTTTTCTGTCAGTAATGCTTGCATTAATTCCTGACAACTGACAATCCCTTTCTTTCTGATTTTTAATGCATTTCTATAGTAATATCATTAGCAATGCATTTACATTATACATATAATTATCATATTCTGTCGGATATAAAATTATCCATTCATTGATTTCATACTGTCGGCATAGGGAACCACTTCATATGATGTGCCTAAAAATACAATCAGTTAAAAATAGGGATGTGAGTGAATGCATATGTTTCGAATTGCTGCCTTTCCATGAGGGCACTGTTAGCTCAGTGGGACCGCATATAGGTCACTTCCAGGGTGGACGTTGGTTCAATCCCTGCAGGGCACTCGTTTCTTTATTCATTTATGTTGGATATTTAGGCAGGTGTGGGCGGAGGTCATAGATTTGACCCCCAGAGGTGTTGAAAGTTATAAACAGGATATCGATTGCAAGGTCCAGGACCGGAAACAGATACACCAAGTGTTCAAAAGTCATAAACAGGATATTGACCCTGACTGCAGATGGCGGGCTGGAAAATCAGCGTGGGCATTCAAACCCGATAAAAGCAACACAGACACATCGAAAAAGCAGAGAGAGACACAAGACACCCTCAGAGAGACAGACCAGCCTAGGCTGGGGGAAGACACAAGGCCAGTTTCCCTGTTGGCTCTCATTATCTCTCTCCCACTCTTCATTCTCCGCCACGACATAATGTATCTTATGAAATAAAAATATATCCTCATATTTTTATAAACAAGTTTCGAGTCTTCCTTTTTCTCCAAGTTCAGGATTTTCCTCCTGCGGACCAAGCGGCCTATACAACATTTATATACGATCTAGGCCGCCCATTTAGCAATCGCTAACACCGATGCTGGGCTGATATGGGTTCCCAATTAATAAATGTCTTTATAATTATCATATTATACATATAATAACCTTATTCTATCAGTAAGACTTGCATTTATTCCAGATCACTGATTTGTTGATTTTTTACAAGAATGTACTCTAATCTTTGAACCATTGCCAAAACTGATTTTCTTTTAAAACAATGTACTACACCTATCATGGCGGAGAAATCAAATTCATTGGGAAGGGAAGAACAGGAAAATAGGAAGAAAATAACAAAATCTCTCCTGCATAAAACTTAGTAAAGAACCCCAATACCAGTTAACATTTGAGTAAGTGGGAGATGGGTATTTAAACAAGTGATAAACAGGGTGTTTGGGTGGGAAATAGGAGTCTTCTGACCCGTAGTCTTACCATACCTATCTCAATGAGTTGAAGTTAAAAACATAAATTTTATCAGCCCTTTTACAAACACACTACTCAAACTTACTCTGCTAGACTTAAGATCAACACTTCTTCTTCTTCTTCTTCTTCTTCTTGGTGTTGTTGTTGTTCTTCTTGTTCTTCTTCTGTAACATTAACCAGTATTCCAAGGGAAATTATGAATCACTGCCAGCCATATATGCTGTGTTGGGTGTGATCGTTGGAAAAAGGGGTGATCAATGAATAAGTTACTTCTCTCGCCTTTTGTTGGGCTGTGATCATTAAAAAAGGTCTGAATTTTCAAAAAACAAGCGGGCACAAACTAGTGACCAATTTAGCATAAACTTACATTGTATATTGAACCTCCCTCTAAAAACGTATTTAGGGGGTAATTTTCAAAAAGCAAAAATCTTTTTTACCTACTCATTGAGAAGAGTGTGTGTGCAAAATTTCAAGTTTCTACTATGAACGGTTAGGGCTGGGCGAAGTCCGGATACATAGATAGATACATAGATAAATATAAATGTCAGAACGCATGAATAACCTAAACCCAGCAATAAACCAGTGTTGTGGATAGTGGTGATTAATAATAATCAGAAAAAATAATGTACTAAAACTATCATGACTCTCGAGAAATCAAATTCGTTGAAAAGGGAAGAACTAGAAAAAAATAACAAAATCTCCCCCCCCCCCTGCAAAGTAAAGAACCCCAATTTCAGCTAGCATTTGAGTAAGTGGGAGATGGGTGTCTAAACAATTGATAAACAGGGTGAGTGACACTTTGATCATAGGTAGTGCACACAGATACTACACTCTGATCCTAGGCTGAAGTGGCAGTGAGAGACACTTTGATCCTAGGCAGAGTACACAGATACTCTGATCCAAGGCATAAGTGCTGATCCCTATGTAAATAATCCTATCATTTTTGACAGGCACTATGCAACTCTTTGCTATTTCCATCTGACGGATCAATAAAGAAAATCACAGAATGCTGTATGGTCTGCACTCTGATCGTCTGCTGATAATTTCAAAATTATCTAGCATCAAGCAATTTACCAACAAGTTTCTGAGCTGCGAGGTTGGTTTGTATTTTTCCACTAGTATTGATTGAACTATTACAAAGTCCCAGATATCTATAGCAGTAAGGAAGAGATTTTAATTAAACTTTTAGAATTGGCCTTATGAAAAATTCCTCTGCAAATATTTGCCTTCAGGTTGTTTAAACAGGAAACGAAATATAAGAATTATTAGAAATACATTGGATTTTTTAAAATGCTTCACCTACAAAGCAATAAATAAGGCAATATTAAAACCAGCAAAAATTGAAAAATTGAAAAAAATCAAATTTCACCTTCTTTAGACCAACCTTTGGTACAGTTAGTGTTGGTTAATTTTGTTTGCAATACAATCTCTTGCATTTCATGTTGTTGTAAAGTATCCACTTTTCATTGCCTATCACAGTTTGTTTCAAAAATGGAACATTTTCATTACATGTAAGTAATGAATT
>VCCN01006196.1:4438866-4463990 GCA_006491835.1 Architeuthis dux
TATATAATACATTAAAAATTTTCTTATTAATAGGCTGTAGTATCAAAAATAAGATCTATGAATTGATTTTCAGAAAAAATTGTTTTACAAAAACTCTCAAATGGAGCAACCTTTTAAATGGTAACCAGATGACATGAAATTTTGCACATATTTTCTATACCAAGGAGGAACCTTTTGAAACCTTTATCTTTTGGACCACCCTCTCATACTCATAGGTATGTTGTATGCTTGCGACTTTGGTGAAAGGTTATTTTTTAATACAGTCTTGCGACTTTGGTGAAAGAACAGGTGGCCCCTGTTTGAGTGGGGCTTGGGGTGGGGTGTTCTTACCCCTCAGCAGGGGATGCAGTCAGCGTTTTCTAGGCTCCAGCTGACAGGGCCAGGCACTTGTTTGGGGGGTCTTACCCCTGTGCAGAAGATGCAGTTGGCATATTCTAGGCCCCGGCCGACAGGGCCTTGCTACTGTAGAGTGATAGTAGGTATGTCTCAAAGACTGTTGCCAGCATTGTCATTCTTCCATGAATTATTCAAACTAATATCCTTATCTTTGTTGTTTTGTTCAGTATGTTTTGGCTAGTGCATTCTCTGGCCTTTCTTACAAGTTTTTAAGAGCACTCCTTTACTTGTTTGCAATTTAGTTGATAACTTTTGCCATTGTTCCAATAATAACAATTCACAGATCCAACCACAGTTTGAAACCAAATAAAAAAACTGTAATGGCAGATCCACAAACTAATGGCGGCAGACCATGGGAGTTGCCAGACCACAGAGCGCCGGTTTACAGAGGGACAACCTGTGCTCATCAAAAATTGATAATAAGGAAGCATGTTGTATAGGCATCTTAGTCCGCGGGAGGAAAATCCTGAACTTGGAGAAAAAGGAAGACTCGAAACTTGTTTATAAAAATAGGAGGATATATTTTTATTTCATAAGATACATTGTGTCGTGGCGGAGAATGAAGAGGGGGAGAGAGATAATGAGAGCCGACAGACTGTTCCCAACAGGGGAACTGGCGCCGTGCTCCCAGGCCCAGCAGCTGTCTGCCTCTTTCTGAGGGCGTCCTGTGTTACTCTTGCTTCCAAGGGCGCTCTGTGTCTCTCTTATCGGGTTCGAATGCCCATGCTGATTTTCCAGCCCGCCATCTGCAGTTAGGGGCAATATCCTGTTAATAACTTTTGAACACCTAGTCTGTCTTCTGGTACCTGGCACCTTGCAGTTTGGGGTTTTCGTCGATATTCTGTTTATAACTTTCAACACCTGTGGGGGTCAAATGCTCTGAACCTGTCTTTGTATCATTCTGCTATTGTTGGGATTACTTACACAACATATATCCAGTGCTCTGTATAACATAGGCAATAAACCAAATATACAAATATACAATAATCTAAACTATAACATGTTTGGTTATTCACTCAATAGAAACCGTCATGTGACCCATGTCTTTTGGCAGCATTTATTCGTGTTGAGTGTGATCAATAATAAGTTACTTCTCTCTTCTTTTGTTGGGCAGTGATCACTAAAAAGTCCAAATTTTCAAAAAACAAGTGTATTTTTGGACACAAACTAAGGGGCCAATTTAGCATAAACTTACATTGTAAATTGAACACCCCCTAAAAACCTATTATGGGTGGATTTTAAAACACAAAAACAAAACATTTTCTGTAGACAATAAAGAGTAGATGTTGAAAATTTAATCCTATTGAGGTGGGAATTTTAAAAACGTTTTTTCTAGACATAATAAGGAGTAAATATTTTAATTTTCAGCCCTCTAGTTCCATTGGTGCGGACTGTACACATGATACATACATAGCCAACCAGCCAGCCAGACCAACTTAAAAACAGAAGAAACATATGTTGACAGTTTTGGAGACAGTTTGGGTTGATGGTTTCTGATACATAAAAAATCTAAACTATAATAATTCTGAGCAAACTTATAAGGACACACTTAACAACTGCCTTTGGTATCCTCTGTTCGATGTCAAGTCATTTCTTATCTTCAGTCGAAAGGAAACAGTAATTGGAATTGCTCATGCTGTGAGTGAGACGAAGCAAGGAATTTCAAACACAATTTCTTTATATAAGAAACAATTCATAATCCCTATTATTGAATTTGAAAGTTTTTAACTAAAAAAACAATCCATCTCAATATGAAACCAATGTTCTATATATTGTTGAAGTAAGTTTTTTAAAAAAAATTATATGCCTAATATTGAAATCTTATATTGTGGACATTATGATTTTAAATAAAAAATTACTCCGAAACCGGTGGCCCGATTAGACTAGAAATTGCTTTATTCTCCAAGTTAGAGCATTTCAACAGTATTGAGCTAACAAATATTGTGCTATGATGTGTTGTTTTTGCTGTGTTATGGTAACAAAGACACAAACAAATATGCAGAAATCTATTGTCTATAACATTGAGAAGAGTCATTCAAACTTTTTTTCGGACAATCCAATCTCTACTATCCATCTTTGAATCTGAAGAAGGATGTAGAATGTTTCAGCCGAAACATTGTGTTAACATCAAAGATGGGAAGAGATTGGATTGTCCAAAAAAAAAAGAGACTCTCTTTCCTCGCAGATATTAGATATTACATCTGAAGAAGGCCATAGAATGATTTGGTCAAAACGCTGTGTTAACAAAAGATAGAAGAAGAGATTGGATTGTTTGAAAAAAAGATTGAATATAGAAACCTGATCATTATAATATAGATTATAATTTAGTCTTACACATAACCAGTTTCAGAACATCCAAGGTGAATCAAATTCACCACAAAAAATGATTTACAAGAAACCACTTTATGAATAAGTGTTTCAGTTTCTTTTGGTTCAAAAATATTGAAAGGAATATCATTGATTTAATATAGTGTTGTAACTAATGGTATAATCCAACATCATATATGGACATAGCTGCAAACTTCAAGTGCAGGAAGCGAAAAGGCCAAGTGGGTATGGATGCCAGATGACCATTCTGTGGAACAAACTCAGCCAAGCAACTATCACATTGAGGATATAAATTCTTTCAAAGTAACCTTGAAAAAGATATTAGTCACAAAAAATTCAATTATCCTTTCTGGTACTAAAAAAATAGTTCTTACACACAATTGAGTTTAAAAAAAAAAGAAAATTACAAAAATAACAGAAAGGAAACACAATCCACAGATGGTCATAAATACTTTTTATTGGAGTATCTACTTGGCCAACATTGTGGTACATATATAGAAAACTAGCATTCCAAGGGAAATTATGAATCACCACCACCCATATATGTTGTGTTGGGGGATGATCAATTAGAAAGTTGGAAAAAGGGGTGATCAATAAATAAGTTATTTCTCTCGCCTTTTGTTGGGCTGTGAATACTAAAAAAAGGTCTGAATTTTAAAAAAACAAGCAGGCACAAACTAGTGACCAATTTAGCATAAACTTACATTGCATATTATTTTTTTGTTTTTTGAAAATTCCCCCCCAAAAATAGGTTTTTAGAGAGGGGTTAAAAAAAAAAACCTATTTTGGGGGGGGAATTTTCAAAAAACAAAAAAATAATTTTCCCTAATCATTGAAAGGAGTGTGTGTGGAAAATTTCAAGTTTCTACTACAAACGGTTAGGGCTGGGCAAAGACCGATACATAATACATAATTACATATAAATGTCAGAACACATGAATAATCTAAACCCAGCAATAAACCAGTGTTGTGAGTAGCAGTGATTAATGAACTGTTTATGGCTAATGTATTAATAAAATCAATGGATTTGACAATGACATCTACTAAGGATTTCCCTTACACATATGCATATAGAAATATATCATCATCATTTTTTTTGTAACCGTCAACGAAAACTGTCACCAAAACTGTTAACATAGATTCCTTCAGTTTTCAAGGTGGCTTGCTGGCTATGTATGTATCACACGTACAGGCTGCACCAATAGAGCATGGAGCTAGGAGCTACAATGAGAACCATAGGATCTTAGATTCCATTTTCAGGGTTAAATTTATAAAGTTTTCATAGAATATAAACCTCAACTTAAAATGGCTATAAAATTCCTTCCCCTTAGTAATTTCTTTTAATTTGTAAAAAAACTTTACATTTAACAGACAACTGCATTACTGTGAACAATGACTCATCATTTATTTGTAACCGTCAACTGTTAACATAGATTCCTTCAGTTTTAAAGTTGACTTGCTGGCTATGTATGTATCACACGTACAGGCTGCACCAATAGAGCATGGAGCTAGAAGGCTGAACATTTAAACATTTACTCCGTATTATGTCTAGAACAAATGGGTTTTTTTAACCCACACCCCAAAATAGGTTTTTAGTGGGTGGTTCAATTTGTAATCTAAGTTTTTGCTAAATTGGTCTTAGTTTGTGTCTGGCAGCATACACGCTTGTTTTTGAAAATTCAGACATTTTTAGTGATCACCACCCAACACAAGATGAGAGAAATGACTTATTCATTGATCACCCTTTTTTTCCAATTTTTTAATTGATCACCCCCAACACTGCTGCCAAAAGATGTTGTTCACATGATGCTCTCTATTGAGCAACTAACCAGACCTGTTTAATTTTTTAGCTTTGATCTTAGGAAAAGAAAAACATTCAGATGAACAGTAGTTGAGAAGGTCAAGATGTAATGTCAGTTTTATATAATTTGGGATTTAAAAACACTAAATAGAATTGGATCATTGGCAAATTATAAGCTTGTGCTATAAAGAAAATGTATAATTACTTTGTCCTTAAGAGCCGACAGTGTGTGTTATTGGGTTGGGCCAGCATGAAAGTCTGTAGGCACTGAAGCATAACTAAATGTTTGCCTCATGACTAAACTATTTTGCATAAGATAAGATTATCACCAGTCGAGGAAATGGGGGTGGCGTTATGGCGTGTACCTATTTCTCAATTTACAAGTTTGTTGTATGTCTCAAAACGCCCTGAAATTCTTTTTTAAATTACCCACCTGGGCTTAAAATGCCTTGGAAACCCCAGCTGCACGGGTTCACTTTGATCATCTCTGATGAAACCCACTGTGATCCCCAAGCATAAATCCTAAATGCAGCCTTCAATACAACCCATTTCCATCACTGATTATTTTAGTCGTTTTGTTCTACGTTACTATTCACCTCAAGAGAAAATATGGAAATAAAAACACTTATCAATTATTCTTTCTGTTTTTTAATTTTATGTGAAGAAAAAAAAAAGAGAGAAAAAGTTGAACATAAATAAAATGTAAAAGAGGTCTGGTTAGTCACTCACTAGAAACAGTCATGTGACCAGCGTTTTTTGGCAGCATGCCATCTTGGGGGTGATCAATTAACAAATTTGGAAAAAAGGTGATCAATGAATAAGTTACTTTTCTCGCCTTTTGTTGAGCAGTGATCACTAAAAAAGCCTGATGTTTTAAAAAGCGTGAATGCTGCTGGACACAAACTATGGGATAAAATTAGCATAAACTTACATTGCCAATTGAACACCCCACTAAAAGAAAACTATTTCTATACATAATAAGGAGTAAATGTTTAAATTTTCAGCTCTCTAGCTCTATTGGTATGGCCTGTACGCATGACACACACATAGATAGATAGATAGATAGATAGCCAGCCAGCCAGAAGAAAACTATGTTGACATTTTTTGTGACAGTTTTGGTTGACGGTTTCTAATAATTGAAATAACATGTTAAATATGACATCTTTTTTTCAGCTTGAGTTCAGCCTAAGCGAATATTTGCTGGCCATATAGGTGCCCTAACCAAAAAAATATATTTTACAAACTTTGCAAAGACAATAAAATAATTCAATAAAATAAAACCAAAGAAAAATATATTATTAAAAAAAATATAAAATAAAATAGATACAAATAAGAAAACAGAACTATACAATGAGTCACACAAAAAACAGAAGAAAAGTCACAAAACTTTACAAAATCTGCAAAGACAGAGTTATTCAAGTATACAGGCATTTTTCAGCAGTTGTGGTAGGCTCAACAGAGTTTCCCTAGCAGGCTGTCTTGTCCTTACACATGTAATTTACTGAGCTGTTCAACAAACAAAGTGCAGTTGAGGCCAGCAATTGGAGCTTTAGCTTTCACTGGGGAAAAATAATGATAAAAGCCAATAAAAAGAATTTGCATAGCGCTTTTCTTAACAATGTGCTATACAATAAAAAGGACACAACAAAGATATAAATATACCATAAATGCATTGTTCAATTCAGAAATTTATCAAATTTCAGGTTGAAGAATCAAACACAAATAAGGTAAGGAAGGGAGATTGTCAGTTTCATAACTTGATAATAGACTGGAGAGGACTCATATTGGTGGAAATAGCATATATATGAATTTTATATACATTTAACAAGGGAAACAATTCTTAGTACATTGGTTACCAACATGGGCGTCCGGTGGAGGGGTTGTGCAAACAGCTGGGTGAGGGTGCGTGGTTTGGAACCATACAGAGGCTGGCAATAGAAGTTGTGTTTATTTTACAGTATTAAAATAAATGTTGACAATATCGTGCAACAGGGTTGCCACAAACACATATTCCAAATATATCCTTCAGTCCCCGTGCAAAAGTGGCACCAACATTCATTTTAATACTTCGAGAAGTTATGTATATCGTGTTTACCTTGTTTATAGGTACCTTGTCTAATAGTGTCTATTGTAATTACGAATCATGATTTTTAAAAAAAACGTTAGGCTGCTTTGGAACCCCTTTAGGCATGTGGTGACCTATGTGCTGCGCATTGTGTATGTGTGCCTAGCGGCGGCCTTGACTGTTTACATAGGTTTCTTCAGTTTTTAAGTTGGTCTGGTTGGCTGGCTATGTATGTATCACATGTACAGGTTGCACCAATGCAGATAGAGGGCTGAAAATTATTATGTCCCGAAAAAACGTTTTTAGGTTTTTTGAAAATTCCGCCCCTAAATAGGTTTTTATATGGGGGGTTCAATTTACAATGTAAGTTCTTGCTAAATTGATCCCTTAGTTTGTGTCTTGTTTTTTTGAAAATTCAAACTGCCCCCCAAAAATGCGAGTGATGAAACTTATTCATTCGCCCTTTTTTAATTGATCACCTCCAACATAGCATGCTGCAGTTTCTATTGAGTGACTAACCAGATCTGTTTACCCATTTATTTGTTTTTTATCACTTGAAATTACTGTAATTGATGACATATAAGACCCACCCCTTTATAATTTGCCCACTGGAGATAGAGGGCTGAAAATTTAAACATTTACTCCTTATTATGTTTAGAAAGAATGTTTTCAGCTTGAGGCTGGCTGTGTATAAGCACATACTTATTTATGGGCGATACTGCTATCTTTGGTTTAGAAGAAAATTAACTATATGTAGGCTATATAATGATTGTATATATAGTGACACAGCAAATTGTGGCCGCAGGAGAAAAAAATAAAACAATAGTCACGGTTGCACTTTAGCTCTGGCTATATTTGAACCAGGTATATGTAGGCAATGTTTTTCTTATTATTACCTACTGATTTACCGCTACTCCACCACTCTCCTGTTTAGCTTTAAACAATATTACACACCCACACAAACATACACACATGCACACAGTCATACACACATACACTGATAATTCATGTATACCGGTCAGTAGAAACCATCACATGACCAACGTCTTTTGGCAGCATGCTGTGTTGGGGGTGATCAATTAAGAATTGTAAAAAGAGGTGATCAATAAAAAATACTTCTCTCTGCTTTTGTTATGGTAGTTGATCACAAAAACGTCCGAATTTTCAATTTAGCATAAACTTACATTGTAAATTGACCCCCCCCCCCCCCACACACACACACTAAAACTAATTTGGGGGGGAATTTTCAAAAAGCAAAAAAAAACATACATAGACATAATAAGGAGTAAATGTTTAAATTTTCAGCCCATACGTGTGACAAATACTTATATACATAGCCAGCCAGCCAGAATCACTTAAAAACTGAAGTTGGCTATGCTGACAGTTTTGGTTAACGGTTTCCAATAAAACGCAATGTGTTATTTATATATATTTTTATGTGTAACGCTTTTAAATGAGCACGCAGATACTACACTCTGATCCTAGGCAGAGGGCCAGGGAGTGACACTTTGATCCTAGGCAGAGCGCACAGATACTCTGATCCTAGGCAGAAGTGTTAATATATACATAAATAATCCTATCATTTTTGACAGGTATTTTACTGGTTAGATATAAATAACCTCCAATAGACTGCTGTAAAAACATAAGTCATTCACAGACACAACAAAAAAACTTCAAGTCTTTTCAGTGATGAATGATGTGAATCTTGTAATTTTAAATTGAATTGAATCAAATAATCTCTTACTGCAGACTTTTTTTGCTAAACCTTCAATATATTATGAAACACGAAAAAAATATTTTAGAAAGAAATTGATTCAAAATATTGTTGAATTCTTCCCAAATCTGAGTTGGATTATATAAAGAATGAAATGGTATTTTGCCAGAAATTTTGAAAAGACTCAAAATTAAATAAAAGATAATATTGCTGCTACTAATACTACTAGTGTAAAAACAATAACAAATATGGTGTTGAGTTGCATTGGTGAACAATGAAGGGTAGGTTTAAAGTTTAGATTTGATCTTCAGCCAACTGTAGGGTTCTCGTAGCTCAGTCAGTAAGAGCAGCTGGTTGGATAACCAGACTTCTCTGAGGCAAATGGGACGTGAATTCAAGTCTCACTGAGAGCTTATTCTTTATTTCCAATCTGCGCTGTCTAATCACTGCCCTAGACTGACGGCCTAAATAAGTTGCAATAAAAAGCAACCAGAAATATCAAAATGATAGAAAATACTATTAAAAATTGTTCATCATCATCATCATCATCATCATCAGCCGTTATATGTCCACTGCTGGACAAAAGCCTTTCCCATCTCCTTCCATGACAACCTATCTTTTGCTAGCCTCTGCCAAGTTTTACCCGCAAACTTTTCTATCTCGTCCCTCCATCTTGTGTCTGGTCTTTTCCTACTTCGTTTACTGTCCCATGGGCACCAGACGGTTAGTCTTTTCCCTCATCTATTGTCATTTCTTCTTGCTAGGTGGCCAACCCATCTCCACTTTTGCTGCTTAATTAGTTAAATATTTAATTTATCTACATAAAAGAATGGAACAATAAAGTTATATAAGATTGTAGTGTAATAAATTATGAAATTAATGATTTGAAAATTGTATAGTATATTGCTATATAAACTGACTTTAATTTATAAGTTAATATATTCTTTACCTTTGGAGTTGATGAACAAAAGATGTCAGACTGAGGTCAAAGTGACCCAAGATCAACAAAAGATGTTTCTCTCTAAAAATAGCATTTTTATTTGCTGTTATTGTGAGTAACTGTTTGCTTCAATCTATTGACCACAGAACTTGTAACAGTAACAAATAATAGAGACCAACTGCAATGACTAAGCCCAGGGTCAGATTAAAGCCACTTGAAGCCCTAAGCAAAGCCCCAAAATGGTGCCTACTCCTTGGCCCTCCCATTGCTATACTGACAACATTTTCAAAAGTGAAAAGATTCCTGAAGAAATGAAGGTCATATTCATTCAAAATACACCAGAAAAATACATTTTCCTAGAAAAATACATTACTTCATTTAACCAAATCTTTACATATGAAACTTGTGCTTGTGTTGTATAGCCATCTTGGTCCGCGGGAGGAAAATCCTGAAATTAGAGAAAAGGGAAGACTCGAAACTTGGTTTATAAAAATATGATGATATATTTTTTATTTGCATCAAATACATTGTGTTGTGGCGGAAAATGAAGAGTGGGAGAGAGATAATGAGAGCCGACAGACTGTTCCCAACAGGGAAACTGGGCCCGTGCTCCCAAGCCCAGCTGCTTCCTGCATCTCCCAGGGCGTCCTGTGTCTCTCTCTTTTTCGAGGGCCTCGAACACCCAAACTGATTTTCCAGCCACCACCTGCAAGTTCAGTTGATATCCTGTTTATGACTGTTGAACACTGTATGTGTATTCCGGTACCTGACACTTTGCAGTTTGGGGTTTTCGTCAATATCCTGTTTATAACTTTCAACACCTGTGGGGGTCAAATCTGTGACCTCCGCCCACGCCTGCCTAAATATGCAACACTTGCATGACTAATTTCCTACGAGTATTTATACGGTCAGTTGCATCATTTGAATATTTAAATTAACTGTATTCATAAGAGAAAAAAATAAAATTTTAAATTCAAACATTCATGATAAGCAATTTAAACGATTTTTAATAATTTAATGCAGAAACAGCAAGAAACCTGTGGTGAACCCTTCTTTTTTTGTCCGAAGCACGTGCTTGGATAGTGTAATGGTTAGCACATCTGCCTCACAAGCAGAAGGTCCCGGGTTCGATTCCTGGTATGAGCAAAGAGTGAAGATAAGGAGTAAAACAAATTTATGACTTTAATTTATAAGTTAATATATTCTTTACATTTGGTGTTGATGAACAAAAGATGTTTACCCTGAGGGAAATCAATGTTTCTTTTTATAAATCAAGAAGAAAATAAAATCTTGTATAGACACCATTGCTATTAAGGGCTCAAAGCCTCTAATAATGATGAATTATATTTCTATTTACTTTGAATCTGTTGGCTTGGATAGTGTAATGGTTAGCACGTTTGCCCCACACACAGAAGGTCCCGGGTTTGATTCCTGGTATGAGCGAAGAATGTGGAAAACTCTTCATTAGGATAAATTTCCCTGTGCACTCAGCAGCTAATTGAGTACACTCTAAGCTGTGTGATTAGGGTGGAGGTATCCCTTTGGTGTACATGCATCCTGCCAAAGGGGTGGTCATAAAAAACTTGTAGGAATAAAGTTCTGGTCTCGACCAGACTTGAAACGCATGCATCAGAAATTGGGTCTTCGTCACCATGCTTCATACTCTATTGGGTGTTGTCTCACAAAAGATGGGACGCTTTGTCTAAGCACGTGCATATTTTGCTTCATCGTTAATCTGGCCCTGACTAAGTCACAACTACAGCAAGAAAGCACACAGAGCGCATACCTCCACCAATGGCACTAAAAACTGAACCATCAGGTTACAAATCCCAGACTATGTTGTGACAAAAGTTTGTAATAATTATTTGTCAGATTTGAATATCTGCAATACTCAGTCATTAATATTCAAATGGTTCTTCAGACGATTGAACTCCTTCTTGTTTGTGTCTGTTGAGAAGCAGAAGATGCTATCGGGTTGAAATCTGCAGTTGTCTGATTAATGCATTTAGTTGACATGTTGATGTGAGCTGCTTAATAATCTGGACTTCCTCCCAGAGAGGAAGATGGTCGCCTTTCTCTCTCCAGATGTGGTTGGCCATGACCAATTTTTACCCCATCACACTCGGATTTTACACCTGAAGATGGCTGAAGAATGGATCATCTGAAACGTTGTGTTTACAACACAAGTAACAAGAAGGAGTTCAATTGTCTAAAGGATCATTTGAATATTAATGACCCTTCTCAAAACTATAGAAAATAACTATTTGAATGTAAATGACCCTTCTCAAAACTAGAAAATATCTCTGTCAAGAAGTTTGTCAATTTTGGTGCTATATTGATTGTTTCGACCTAAAGAAAAAAAAGGTTTACAAAAGTACTGACATCATCATGGTGACTTCTCTGTTATTGCACTACACTCCCATTATGATGATGTCACCATGATGATGTCATTAATGTGTTATAACATCCGAAATGGCCCGTCCTTCCACAAAATGTCATTGAAATTTATTGACAAATTTTGGAGATATTGTGTGGACAAACAAAGAAATACACAAACGGGTTTGGTTAGTAACGCAATAGAAACCATCAGATGACCATGGTCAATCTATGGCAGTGAGTAAACAGCACAGAAATAAAGGATAAGCTTTTGGTGAGACTCGAACTTAAGTCCCTTTTGCTTCATGGAAGCCTGGATAACCATACCAGCTATGAGAAATCTATGGGTTGGCAGAAGACCAAATCAAACCCTTATATAATAATAATGATTAACAATGCTTCATCTAATAAAAATAATTAAATAGTATTGCTGCTACTAATACTACTAGTATAAAAACAAATATCTCACCGAAAGAGATCAGGGGAGAATGAATGGGTAGGTTTAGATTTGATCTTCAATGAATAAGTTACTTCTCTCACCTTTTGTTGGGCAGTGATCACTAAAAAAGTTTAAATTTGATCTTCTGCCAAGCCATAGAGTTCTTGTAGCTCAGTCAGTAAAAGCAGCTGAGCTTTATCAGTATTAAACCTGTGTCTCTTGGAGTTCTTGGTTTAAGGGTTAAATTTGATTGTCAATGAATAAGTTACTACTTTATCAGTATTAAACCTGTGTCTCTTAGAATCACACACAAATCCTTTCCAACTCATAAAAAACAAGTTTCAGTGATCATTTGGTAAGCAAATCTGTTGATTAAAAAATAAATAGTCAATGGAATGTCTTTCGTTCTTTCTTTCTTTCTTTCTTTCTTTCAAATCTGTTTCTTTTTCCAGTCTTAATTAATGAAAGATTTTAAAATTCATTCACTTTTCAGATATTTTGTTTATATTTCATTAAGTGACTCTTGAAGATCATGTGGCGAAGAGGTGGAAATGAACAACAAAGAGGAGGTGGCCTGTCTGTCTTGTGGAAGGTCCGGAAAGCAAAAGCTGAAAGAACGAGTCGTCGACAGATGTAGATGAGGTGGAGCATCAGTGACTCATATGTTGAGTGCTAGCAACCCAGATGTGGCAAGCTTTTGGTTATAAAAGGCCAGGCAGCGACGGTTCTTCAGTTCGTTCTTGGCTCGTCACCCGAAGTCATGTTGGAGTGTACTTGTACTGTGAATTACATTGTAGCTGCTCGGAGTTCGTGATAGCTTACCGGTGATAAGCAAGGAAGTGTCCCTTGAAGGAATTGTTCTGGTGCTGTGAGATTGATGTGCCATTTGACTTATTGTATCGAACTGTGTCAGTGTTTTCCCCAACCCCTTGAAAACTACAGATCATAACAAGATAACTGCTTGGCAGCATGCCACATTGGGGGTGGTCAATTAAAAAGGGATGATCAATAAATAAATTACTTCTCTCGCCATTTATTGGATCACTAAAAATGTAGCTGGGCACCAAATAGGGACCAATTTAGCATAAATGTACATTGGGGGAGTTTTAAAAAAGAAAAAAAATGTTTTTTGGGACATAATAAGGAGTAAATGTTTAAATTTTCAGCTCTTTAGCTCCATCAGTGCAGCCTGTATGTGTGATACATACATACATAGCCAGCCAGACAGACCAACTTGAAAACTGAAGAAACCTATGTAGACCGTTTTGGTTGAGGGTTTCTTAGAGGTCTGGTTAGTCACTCAATAGAAACCGTCATGTAACCAATGTCTTTTGGCAGCATGTGTTGGGGGTGATCAATTAAAAAATTGGAAAAGGGGTGATCAATCAATACGTTACTTCTCTCTCGCCTTTTGTTGGACAGTGATCACTAAAAAAGGCAAAATTTTCAAAAATCAAGCATGAATGCTGCCAGACACAAACTAAAGGACCAATTTAGCATGAACTTACATTGCAAATTGAAAAAACCTATTATTGGGGGAATTTTCAAAAAACAAAAAACTGTCTAGATATAATAAGGAGTAAATGTTTAAATATTCAGCCCTCTAGTCATTACATTATACTGGTTGTACATTTACGGGGGAGTGTTATCTGTGGAGGGAAACAAAACAGTTTGTATCATATAGGAGAAAGTGGTGGCCGGAGAGAAAGAGGACAAAATTCAGTGATTTCAAAAGGGAAAATGGTTCCTTTTATTTCCGTTGATAAACATCTGTACTGGACAGGTTCGCGGATCAATCAGGGTATTGAATTCTGTTTTGCTGAAAATCTAGCAAATTGGTTAAGTTCTGTTCCTAGTTGCTTTACGGAAAGAGTGACCAGCAGGGTGATCATAGCAGTTCAAATCAGGCCGTACCGACTTCCGCCTCCCATTCTCTCCCGCACACAACGGGTGAGGAGTGAAACACGGTAGTTGACCCATTGCTACTCTGAGCCCAACTGACTAACTGCACCCAATTTAAAATCATGACGCACCCGTAAAAATACTCTGATTGGTCGAACGCATTCTCTTTGTTCCAATGGTCAGCTGTTTGACCTATATCCTAGCCAGGAACATGCTATGCATTTTGTGACAAGTCCCAATACTATCACCCCAAGACGCCATGTTTTTCTTACCCCCCCCTTCAGCAAGAAAGCACATGAACACAAGACCTGAGTGTATTTCTTTACATAGCTCCATTGGTGTGGCCTGTATGCATGATACATACATAGCCAGCCAGCCACCCAGACCAACTGAAGAAACTGAAAACTGAAGAAACCTATGTTGACAGTTTTGGTTGACAGTTTCTAACAGACAGAAAGACAGAAAGACAAAAGTGGGGGAATATGTAACCTCTATCCAATTTGATTGGTACAGGTAATAAAATGAAATTAACTTTAATGGCAGTTAATGACAGTAGTTTAGAAATTGCATAGGTATACTTTTTACTTATTACCCAGCAGTAAATTAGCATCTTTCTTTTCATTTGAGCGTTGTCCTCAGCAATGAATAAAGAATTGGTGTTATTTTTGTATACATGACTTCAGCCTGGTTAACTCAAAAAGCTGTCACATGATAGAAGACAAGGCAAAGAATAAGAATAAAACTGTCAATAGTTTTGCGAAGGGTCATTAACATTCACCAGAGTATGCCACAAGCCTCTAGGTACTAATCTATGTAAATTAAAATAATTTCATAATGCAAAATTATTAAAATTTTATTAAATTAAATTTTGTTCTTTTTTCAGCAAAATCCAATACCAAACTATCAAGCTTTTTCCAGGTATAACCATTAAATGGTAAAACCCTGAATTTGAATCATGGATAGTATATACTTGGAGCAGTAGCTTGGGCTACTAAAACCTCAGGTGTGTTAACTAGTACTTTATTACTGACCATATTTTTAGGGTGGGACAATTGAGAACAGTATTTTAAGCTTGGTTTAATGACAGATATTAACAGATTAAAAATGCAAACAGAAGAGGTACTTACAGAGATCCTTTATTCATATAATGACTGCGGTCAACTAAACATGTGTGTCCTTCTGAGCTCTTTATTCTACTGATCACACAATACAAAATGGCTGCCCGTTGACCAGAATGTAAAACAGCGCCCCCTAACAGAAGACTTCTGCCTAAGGAGAATAACTCATGATACTTAACAAGTATGATGGGACAAATGAGAACAACCATACTATTTTATTAACAACTATTTTGGTGAGTCAAACTCTTCCGAAATACCCACAAGATAAAAGAGAAACTGGCATCATGAAGAGAGCACCTCATAGTAAGAAAGTGAATGTTGCAGCAGGTAGGAGTGAGTCATTTGCTGACTCGGAACAGACAAGTCCATCAAGTAGTGTCACAAGACCAAAGATATGTGCAAAATCCCTTAATTTTGAAGAAGCTAACAGTGAAAGTGACTCATTAGATGCTGATGATGTGGAACCAGTCATATCAGATAATATGGAACCAGTCATATCAGATGAGGATGAGGATCCCAGTGATAATGTACTTGAGAGGTTTGAGAGTCGTGTAGGCAAACAACAAGCAGTATATTATATAGGTAAGATTGTGTCTAAGGAGAGTAGTCATAAATGGAAAATATATTACAGGCAGTCTGCAGTTCCAACTGGAAGAGGCACTAATGTAAATATTGCTTTTAAGCAACCAACTAATCCTGATGTGTGTATAACAAATGGAGAGGATTTGGTCATGAAACTAAAACTGAGAGATTGATATGCAAATGTAGTCATTTTTAGAAATGTAATCATCATAAAATATATTTGATAGAAAGATGTTAGTTGTAGTTTAATTATTGTTCTCAAATATTTCTTAGTTTGAATTTTTTATGATGTTTAAAAAAAATCTGAGCCTCCGAATCAATATGTTCTCAACTGCCGCAACCATGGGCCAATTGAGAACATATTTATGAGTAGCTCCCATATTTTTTCTACCAACATTATGGAATATTTGTAATGATAATGTTAAAAACTAATTAACTGTTAACAGTTCTGGAAACAGATAACAAAGATGTCAAAGGCATGCCACTGAGTAATAATACTCAACAGGATAGATGAGATGAGTAAAGATGTTGAAACACAACTTGTTGAAAAGCTGAACTCAAGAAGATTCTCAATACAAATGGATGAATCAACTGTAAGAGACAGTGAGGCCGTATTGTTGGCCTATGTAAGATATACTGACAAAGGTGAATTTGCTGAAGAGATGTTATTCTGCAAATTATTAAAAGCACCACTACTGCCATTGATATATATAATAAACTAAAATATTATTTGTATGTAAATCAAATATTAATAGAAAACATCACATCTTGTGCTGCAGATGGTGCTCCTGTTATGATGGGCAAGAAAAATGGCTGCTTAAAATTGATGAAGGATGACAATCCAGAAATGTTAGTTGTGCATTGTGTTATTCACAGAGAGAATTTAGTTTTAAAAAACTTTCACTTGTTCTAAATGAGATACTGAATTCAGTTGTAAAATGTACCAATACTATCAAAGCTAATGCCAAATGTGAGCGTCTCTTCAAACAATTTTGTGAAGATAAAAATACAGACCATGTAAGGTGGCTGTCAAAGGGGAATTGCCTGAAAAGATTCATGGAACTATTTGATATTCTTGAGTGAATTCTTAAGTTGCAAACCTGAAATGAAATGCCTGCTAACATGATAAAGCATTTGTGAGTTATTTAGCAGATATGTTTGTAAAACTGAATATGTTAAATAAGCAACTGCAAGGAACAGATAAGACTCTTGTTGAGGCAAAGGCTAACATATTTGGCTTCATTACATTTATAGAATTATGTCAAAAGTATGTTGCTGCCAAAGATTTTGACGAGTTTCATTGGCTAAAAAAGTGTGAGGTAACTGATGGTGCTGTTCTTGTCATTGTGGATCATCTGAAAATAATTACCTTTGATTTCAAAGACAGATTTTCTGATTTAAAAGAAATTGCTTTTCCATCTTGGGTAACTCAGCCAATGCTAGTAGATTTATCTGATGTGGCTATGCAGTATCAAGAAGAACTCTCATAAATACAAAATGATGAGTCTGTTAAAACTTTATTCAAAATAAAATCAACATGGTATGGCTCTGTGATGAGCCAGAAACTAAATACCCAAATCCAACTAGTTTTGCAAGAAAACTACTGTTGGCATTCCCGTCCTCATATTTAGCTGAATGTGGTTTTAGTGCTGTAAATGACTTGTTACAGAAAAAAGAAATCGACTGGATATCACAAAATGAGGAGACTTGAGATTGAAACTGACTAAATTGGTGCCTAGAATTATTTGCAGTAATCATAATAATTTAAAAATTTAAATTAAAAATACCTTTTATGTAAGTTCTTTTTATATGTAGAATTTCATTTCTATATTATATTTTTCAGAACTCTATTTGTTTTTATGTCAAAGGGTGCATCAAGATTTTTGAGGTGGTGAGGTGGGGCATGGCCCCCAAAAGGTTGGGAACCACTGCATTACACTATCTGAGCGGACAAAGAAAATTTACTGGCTTGCCTTATGGCTGAGGTATTTCTTATTGGTGCCATGGTCAGTGTTCAAGCTCAAGTAAAAGCTAGGATTCTGAATGTTGATTTTCAAGGCAGGCATACATTGTCTACTTGGAAGATTAGGGAAACACAATCTTCCAACGCTCTTTTAACCTATCTAGACCTTTGCTGTACTAAGCTAAGCTTAGTAAATATCAATAAGACAGTAAGTAACTAGGCTTACATTGTGGCCGAGGTAGATGCAATTATTGTTCAGACAATCTCTTTCAGTAGAGTCATTGGTTTATTTCTATCTTTTTCAATGGATATATTTTATGAAATTCACAATTGTGTCTTTTGAGAAATGGCAAATACATTGACGTCCACGGGTTGTTCATTTGTTCATCACGGATCAGGCTTTCACTCCAAGGGCGAAGGTGTTTGAAAGATGGAATCTTATAGTCAATAAAGGATAATGCTGCAGTACAATTGTTTTATGTAACCCCAACTTAATATTCCTATATAAAAAGACTATCATTATTCGCTGGTGCTCACTCCATCATGTCAACCTCAGGTCATGCGTCTCCGTCAACAGTCAAGTGCACCATCTGAAATCTGGATCATACAGTGTATGTTGTATAGCGGCTGTCCTGGACTTCATTATAAAGGAAACTCGAAGACTTGCTTATAAAAATATCTGGACATATTTTTATTACACAACATACATCTTTGTCGGCCGGAGAGTGAAGAGTGGGAGAGAGATGATAAGGAGAACCGCCAGTCTGTCCCCAACAGGGACAGCGGTCTTCTGCCTTTTGATTGCGCTGATGTCTGTCTGTCTTCTTTGAGTGTCGAGATTTCTGTCCGCTCTTCTTTGAGTGTCGGGTCTGCTTTATAGTTTCTCTAAGGCCTACATGGTGTCGATCACGGTGTCAATCACTGGTTCCCATTTCCTGTTTTGAACACTGACAATATTTACCTATTTCCTGAAGTGACTAGGTTCATTTACATTTCCGCCCAGGTGTCCGGAAACACATATCATAACATGGGTTGTACTTGCTTACTTTGAAAATGGTGGTTGAAATTGCTATTGTGTATCAGGATTGCCACTAAGATATATTCCGAATATACCCTTTTTGCCCCTGCCCTGGAAATATAGGCTTTTGACCCCTCCAGAATATATGCTTCCCCTGGAAAAGTGGCAGTGGGTGCCCATGGGTAAATAGTTGCCATAGTTTCTTTTCCAAGCAAGCATACAATTCTTTTCAGAGGAGTAAGTTATGGAATCCAGTATCAAAGTCAGGTGAACAAATCCACTGATTCAAAATGTGAATTTGAGATACGTTCCATAGTTTAGCGTTTTTATTTCTAGTGACTGATATTCTAGATGCATTGACGAGGCTTACCTGAAACATAAACTTCCAGAAACTGTTTACCCGTGACTAAATACAGCATATTGCATCAACAGGGATGTTTATTAAGTTAGTTTAACCTGTTCACTGAAAACGGCTGTGCTGGGTTTTTCTGCTTAAAGTTTTAAGTTTATTATTTTCTTTGTTTCTTCTCTGTTTTGTGTATTAAGATGTTCTATTGCACCTGCTTCAAGTTAATTCTGTTCAAATTTTAAATTCTTTTGTAGCATTTCCCTTTAGGGGTCATCAAAGATCAGTGCCACCTATCCTATGTTAATCCTGGGGCCAAGTTACCATGGCATACAAATTTCCAGCCTGTAGAGTGCAGCCGTCTCGCTGAGATATGAAAATGACAAAATTGACCTGACCCTAAATTGATCTTTAGGGGTCACCAGAGGGCAGCACCACATATCCTATGTTAATCCTGGGGTCAAGTTACCCGTGCACTGCACCTACCTTCACTCTGGCATGTGTAGCTCAAAAACTAATGTAGCTTGATGCAATCTTTTTATACAAACAGTCAAGGTCACTTCTACATTCTACAGTCATGAGCACTCTAAGCCATCTCATTTGCACGCTGTTTTAACAGGTTTCTTTATGGACAGACCTTGCATATATATATATATATATATATATATATTTATATATATATGCACAATTTATTATTACTATATAAACAATGGAACAACAAACACATTAATCCACTGAATTATTCCCCATAAACAACAGGATTTGACTCAAGTCACAGGAAAGACAATTAGTATCTTGATAAGAGTGAAAAGCCAAAAGCATCAATTTCTATTCTAGGTGCTCAGCTGATGAGGCTTATGACTACCAAACTTCTTTAAGAAGTCAGTATTATATTTGTAAAATGCATATTATCTCTTAATTATAGCTATTTATATCAGTATAATTGCTAGTAGAGAAAGAAATGCTTCTCAAAACCTATTGCAGTTATATCCGTTTCTCCTAACAATATTGTTTTTCATCACCTGATGTCCATAAAACTAAAAAAAAGACCAATGTTATTTGATAGAGGCTATCACTGATAAGATGTGGTTTTTTGAGAGACATATCAGTACAAAGATACGAATGGGCGTATGATACACCTCCATTTCAGCTGGGAATATTCATGAACATTTTTTGGTCAGATAGTCCAAGGCTAAATAATAGGTTTAATCACATTTGTATATTATAAAAAGAGTGAACATTTTTATTATGAAAACAATGCATCATAAATAATGTTTCCTCCAATCAAAAATCTTACATTGTGCAAATTGTTTTCAAATGACAAAAGTATGTGCGCACTTTTGAATTCAACAGTGAATCACGGGCCTGTCAGCTGGGGCCTAGAATACGCTGACTGCATAACCTGCAGATGGGTAAGACGCCCCCAAACAGGGGCCACCTGTTTTTTCACCAGAGTCGCAAGAATCTAGTTTTAAAAAATAACCTCTCACCAAAGTTGCAAGACTCTAGTTTTAAAATAATAACCTTTCACCAAAGTCGCAAGACTATTTTAAAAAATTTAAATTCGCATTAAATGACCCATCAAAACCCATTAAAAAAAATAACCTTTGAAACTATACTCAAAAATATAAAAAACAGATTCAATATACATACCATGACAACAATCTCTCTACAAAAATGTGCCTACATTAATTTGGCTACAATAATTTGTCCACAATAATTTGTCTACATAAACTGTGTATTCAAAGAGAAACTGAATTCGGCACTAAATGACCAACCAAGGTTCGATGTGCCATTAAACAAAACAATCAAATCAAATAAAATCAACAGTGAATCAATATTATTTTTAAAAAACTCACTAAGCTATCTACAGAATTTGAAACCTTTTGTGCACACATTAATTTCCTTTGTGTGCTGGTTGCAAAAGGTGTGTGCACAGCTCAGAGGGTACTATGATCATAAATATTATCAATTTAGGATGTGCGGAGTGGCCTAACCGTTAACTGCATAGAAAATGGAATCGGCACACCAAATTCCGGATGAGGTAATTAATGATCACTTCACCATAATGCTCTGGGGAAAGGCATGAATCCATTTCCCAGCAACCAGCTATTGGTAAAATCGTAGGCCAGATGGAGCCTTTCGGCCCTGTAAGGTAGTCCGCTATGAGAAACCTACTCTTACACAAAACCTACAGCTTGGCAATCACCTTGGCCATCTCTGCATACTGAGCGAGTGAGGAAATGCACCAAGCCTAAAAATCGGATTTGGTGTGTGCGAGCAATCAATAAGCCAACAACAGTTCAATTTAGAAACTGTGAAACCTGGGTTGGATTAAGCTAGTGTAGGGCCTGTAGCGTATGTTATAAAGGGGCCCTAAATTAAGAAAATACACATAAATATTAAAACACATTTTTTACTTGCAAAGTAATTAATTTTTTTCATTTGTTATACAGACGTATAATACAACAAATATGTCTGACATTTCAGGTATAGTATTTTTTAATTTTATTTTTGATGTCTGTGCAGTGGCTATGACACCATGCTCCCATTAATTATAGTGTTAAAATAATAACCCGAATTTAATGTGATAATCAGCTAAAATCGCTAACCTTAAACACGTTGATAAACATTGAAGGCAGTATAGTACTATAGTAATAAAGCAAGTGCAGAATCACTGAATCCGAATTGATAGCTCACAAGCATTTAGTGTGGGGCCCTTGAAATTGCGGGGCCTGTAACATTTGCTTTATTTGCTACATAGTTAATCTGGCACTGTGTAAAACCAGGGACTAAGAAGGTTATATTCTTGTGTTTGTGCATTCATCTATTAACAAAATATATTCAAAGGCAATTATAGCTACTAATTTTCCCTTCCTTTCGATCCATTCTTTGGCCTTCCTCAGGTGTAATATCTGAATGTGATGGGGTCAACAGAAGTTTTTAATATCAAAGGATTCAGGGGTTTCTTTATCCTTGCCTTATCGGGTTTGTATTTGTTGAAAGTGGAAGCCACATCAGGTTGAACTCTGCACTTGTCTGACTAATGCATTCAGTGACATGTTGATATATGTTGCCTCTTTGATTTTCTTTCCAACAGCGTTCTCTGTCAATAATCTGGATTTCCTCCCAGAGAGGAAAGTGGTCATCTTTCTCTCTCCTCAAAACGTCATGTTAACAACACAAACAACTAGAAAGAGTTCAATTGTCTAAAGAACTATTTGAATGTTAATGACCCTTCTCAAAACTATAGAAAATAACAGGTACTAATTTGTTTTACATATTCACACTCCTAATAGAAAAATCCTGTTATCAAAATACTAGCTATTTATGTAACCCATGATATTGCTGGTAGGATGTATTAAACAAAAGCATCAAAACATTCATTGACTCTACATATAAATTTCATTGGAAATTATTGTCAAACTCCAGGACAAAGTCAGGAGTTGACTTTGTTTTCCTACTGTAACAAGAAAAACAGGTCTGGTTAGTCATTCAATAGAAACTGTCATGTGACCAAAGTCTTTTGGCAGCATGCTGTATTGGGGTGATCAATTAAAAAATTGGAAAAAGGGGTGATCAATGAATCAGTTACTTCTCTTGCATTTTGGGCAGTGATCACTAATAAGACTGAGTTTTCAAAAAACAAGCGGTCACAAACTAGTGATAAATTTAGCACAAACTTACATTGTAAATTGAAAACCCCACTAAAAACCTATTTTCAAAAAACAAAAAAAATGTTTTTTCTAGTCATAATAAGGAATAAATGTTAAAGTTTTCAGCCCTCTAGCTCCATTGGTATGGCCTGTATGCGTGATACATGCATAGCCAGTCAGCCAGGCAGACCAACTTAAAAACTGAAAGAAACCTATGTTGACAGTTTTGGTTGACGATTTCTAACAAGAACAGTCCTCACCAAAATTAGGGGTATAAACTGATATGTAAAATCACCTACCATGATTTGAACTCACAACCAAGTGATCGGTAGCCGGCTGTCTTACTGACTGAGCTGGGCCTGGGAGCACGGGGCCAGTTCCCCTGTTGGGAACAGTCTGTCAGCTCTCATTATCTCTCTCACACTCTTCATTCTCTGCCATGACACAATGTATCTATTAAGTTTGGCGTCTTCCTTTTTTTCCAAGTTTGGCGTCTTCCTTTTTTTCCAAGTTTGGCGTCTTCCTTTTTTTCCAAGTTCAAAATTTTCCTCCCACAGACCATGATGGCTATACAACATTCATCACAAGCTATTAAAATGATTTTATGTGTGTTTAGATGTGCATATTGTACGTGAGTGTGTGTGTGTGTGTATGCGTATTCCTTTAATTGATGTTTTATTGGTGTGTCTGCTATAGAGCAATAGGTAGCATTCTAGCGAGCTAATGAGATTCTCACTGGGGACCCCAGCTATTGTGGCTTTGTGTCTGACGAATCTAACCTTTGTATCAATCTACCCAAGCCTACTGTCTCGATGTATTCCCATGTGTGTGTCTATGTGCATAGGCAATTTTGTCCACTTTATTTGAAATAATAATGAGAAAAATTATTTATTTTCAACAATCAATGGTGTTTAACAAATAGTTTCTAAAGTGCATTGTAAAAAAAAGATCAATCGCTTTTCTTCATAGAGCGTCACTGATTCAATGTGTAAACAGCCAAACTGCACAAAAGGAATCCAATTTCTTCTCAATCAATATTTAGAGATTAGTCACACAACAGAAACCGTCACTCAACCAACGTCTTTTGGCAGCATGCAGTGTTTGGGGTGATCAATTACAAAATTGGAAAAAGCAGTGATCAATGAATAAGTTATTTCTCTTGCCTTTTGTTGGATCACTAAATAGTCAGAATTTTTAAAAAAACAAGCATGAATGCAGCTGGGCACAAACTAGCAACCAATTTAGCATACACTTACATTGTAAATTGAACACTCCCACTAAAAACCTATTTCAGGGGGTGATTTTTGAAAAACAAAAAAAAATTTTTTTCTATACATAACAAGGAGTAAATGTTTAAAATTCCAGACCTCTAGCCACATTGGTACGGCCTTTATGCATGCTACATGCATAGCCAGCCAGACCAACTTGAAAACTGAAGAAACCTATGTTGACAGTTTTGGTTGACAGTTTCTAATATCAGACAATATCTTAATCAAATCCCCTGTTTATGATTAAACTGCATCTTCCAGGATAATAATTGTCTAATAAATGATATTCTAATAATGGTCAGTATGTGTTTACTGGCCAATGGTCACTCTGATTCAGACTTTGCTAATTAATTGGCTGGAAATTAGCAATTTGTTCATTGAATAGAGAATCTTATTATATAACAGCCCATGTCACTTTTTTTTGTTTGTTGGTTTCTGTCACACTAAAGCAAACAGAGAGAGAGGAAGGGGGTAAGGCAAAGTTTGTGTTTATGTGTTCATGTACGCTAAGGCAAACAGCTACTGTGTCTGTGTGTTTTTGCGTTTGCCTCACTACCACTAGAGCTGCTGCTGATGATGTCTTTATAGTAAGACAGAAAACAAATATAGGCATCTCTGATTTTTCATGAATAAAACAGATGTTTTTCTCATATTAAAAAAAATCGTTTTTTACCCAATTTTGCTGCCTTATTGTTTTAAAATTATTAAAAATTAAAAAAGTTGTTTGTTTGCAATAAATACATCTTATATATCTAAAGTTGTAATGTATGTATATGTATGTTTGTACTCTTATAATTCGAGAACTACACATCCAAGACAAAAATAAAACTATAAATGAATTCAGCACATCTCAGTCTACATACAGCACATAATCTTAGGTTGAATTTCGAAAAAAAAACTTTTTATTAGAATTTTTCACTTTTTGTGATTTTTTTTTTTTTGAGTTTTTTTTACATCTGAAAAGTATCCAGTCCGTAGCTAATAAAAGTAGACCAGCAGTCAGACAGCGGTCATGTGTTTGTTCCTGGGGGTTGAGGAGGTGACCATGTCCAAATCGTATTCTAGCTGAAAACTGCTCAATCCGGCGGGTTTTCAGCTAGTTTATATACTAAAATATATATTAGTATAATTTATAAATATATAAATAATCCCATAATTTTTTACAGTTACTATGCTATTTTGAAAATAACTTATTATAAGATGGCAAACAGT
>VCCN01006196.1:4499535-4531472 GCA_006491835.1 Architeuthis dux
GCCTTTGTTCAGCAGCGGACTTATAACGGCTGATGATGATGAAATATTTAATTTTTCAGCCCTCTAGCTCCATTGGTGCTGCCTGTACGTGCGATAGATAGCCAGACCAACTTAAAAACTGAAGAAACCTATATTGATTTTGACAGCTTTGGTTGACAGTTTCTAACAACGAACTTGCGGATAATGGATCAGATAATCTCCTGAATGCTAATAAAATGCTTCTGACTTTCCTCACTCGGTGAATAATCTCCTCTTTATCATCATGATCAGTTTCTTTACAGGAAATGATCATCTTGGTACTTATAATGTCAAAATCAATGTTCTCTCCCATTTTACATCGATCAAAGATAAGAATAATAGCCTGAATAAACCTATGAATGCCAGTGCTATCTTATCTTACTAATAGCAAGGAAGCCAGATTAGTTTTACTTTTTGTAAGTTGTTAAGTGATCAGCTCAGTGTTGGCAACTCAAAAAATATTTTCACACTAGTTTGACTGCTACATAGCACTAAATTTTTTAAAGATAGCCAAAAATGGTCAAAACTAGCCAAAAAAGGGCCAAAATGTTTAAGCTCAAATACACTAACTTAGTGCTTATTGTACTGCTAAAACAAGAAATGCACTGAATCAAGCGCAAAATGCACTGCTTGCAAGCATGACATTGAGGGTGGAGATATGTCATCAGGGTCTGATGAACAGGGACTGAGAATGGCTTTAAAGGTTGTATACAGTGTTGTCCATAAATGAGTACACTCCTACCGCTTTCTTATCAAAAGTTAATTTTCTTCTAAACCAACCATAGCAGGATTTTATTATTTCTAGTTGAACATCACACAATCAAAACGGATATTAGCAGGAATTCTTTATGCTAAAATTACGTTAAATTCTTTTAAAAATAGCCAAAAAAACACCAATAGGACACTAGAAATGGTCAAGGCAGCCTTTTGGCTAAGATCAAAGTGTAGTATCTGTTCTTTGAAAACTACCATAGCCTTGAAGTTCAGAGAACCATGGCTCTTTGGGGGTCCTTGTGGCATGCTCGGGTATCGTCCTGGTAGAAGTTGCACAGTCACGGGGACATGGGATCCCCCCTCCCCCATACTGAATTCAGCACTAAATGACCCACCAAGTGTCGATGTGACATTAAACAAAACAATCAATCAATCAATAGAAATGGTCAAATAGCTGGAAAATGGCCAAAAAACGGCAAATGTTTTACACAGTAATTTAGCACTTTTTGTAGGTACTCCAATGAGTTTTTACAGGAAGATCTTATACATCTGCTGCCGTTTCCCCTTATAGGTCTTGTTATTCTGAACATTTTGATACCTCATTTATCTCTCTACTCCTATTAGTTCACTAGTTATGCACAGCAAATTGAACACTTACAAAAAATGGCCTTTTCAACACCCTATAAAACCTGAAAAGCCATCATTTTTTTAATATGTAGACATTGTGTACTTGCTTAAATTTTATATGAAACTGAAGAACATTTATTTTTCTACTAGGTGATATTGGTTCCAAAGACATACATCGAAAGAGGAGGTGTCAGCAATCATTTATTTATAGACACTTTTTTTTTTCGACCACAGTAAAAAAACCGTCAGTGTAGTTTGGGCACTGTAAACACATTAAATTGAAAATTTGCTGTAAGATTCCTTTTAAGTCAAACGTTGACAAATAAAACACCAACAGATTCAGAATTGGACATTCATTATTATGGCATGCATAACAGTTTTGTATTTTGTCAACATTATGGAGAATGAACATTTGAGAAACAGGGAAAAATTAGCATTACTGTGACATTTTCGCCCCCAAAACTGACTGTTTGGACTACCTAGTTTTTGCACTGCTAAAACAAGAAACAAGCTAAATCGGCAACACTGGATCATCTTAATTATTGAAAGTACTAGAAGACAGATCTCCACTTTTTATGCATTAGAGATCAGAAAAAAAAAATGGTGGAAAAATCTTTCCTAACAAACCTATGCATACTAATGACACTTCATCTCCTTAATAATGTTAAACAGTTCCATCATATGAATTATGCATTTCATTATTATGAAAATTGTTGACAGCTTTTATGTGTTTATTCCTGTAGTCTTTTACAGGGTGGTGTTGCTAGCCCCACATACAACCCTCGTCCCTTTTCTGGGTTTGGGACCAGCTATGGCGATTGCCAAGCTGTAGATTTTTTTTTCTGTCCAAGTAACCTTTTTTTAGATAGAATGCCTGGCTTGTAGTTTTGATTTGATTAAAAAGGAAATGTCACTCAAGTTTGTTTTTAAGTGAATAAATATCCTAATTTTGTTATGAATATAACCAAAAAAGTATAGTCCATGATTGGTTATAGTATTACAATAGAAGCCTTGTTTAAATAATTGGAGTTGCTATGATCTTTTACTACCAATCACTGTGGTAGAGTGGTTGCCTCTGGTTCGGTAGGTTGTGGGTTCAGTCCATGGCTGAATCATACCAAAGACTTTAAAAATGGTACTCGATGCCTCCCTGCTACACACTCTGCATAAAGAATAGGATTGAGTAAGACTAAAAATGGCAGGACTCCGTTAGGCTATCTCACCCAAGACCCACCCGTGAAAACATGGGTACCCCTATGACACAGTACAGGGGATTGAAAACCCTGTACTGAGTTATGAGCCTATGGACAATCTTTTACTGAGGTGAAACATATTGACACAGAAAAAAAACACTATTTTTAAAAAAATGTTGTTTTTAGTAGATAGCTTTGTAAAATTTGTAATGATCATTATGTAAGAATAATTACTAAACAATGGACTGCTTTTGAGACACATTACCTAAGTCTTGTTAGCCAATCCAAATATATAATGTCATCTCAGCAGTCCAACTGACTCAGGAAAAGTATTAGTCAGGCGGCAGGTGTTCAAATGGACTGCTTGATGGGTTAGATCAAAGCTTTCCAAACCTTTGGCATTGGCAACACACTTTAAAAATAAAACATTTTTGCAGCACCTTACTTTTTTTTTTGTTAGCCAAGCAAAATATATAATGTCATCCCAGCAGTTCAACTGACTCAGGAAAAGTATCTTTTGAAAGATATACAAAATAATACTTAATTTTGTGACCCACCTAGAGATTATCAGCGACACAGTTTGGAAAGCTCTGGGTTAGATATTTCTCACCAGTGCTAGTGTTTGATGTTTGAACCCAGCCAGGATTTTGAATGCTGAAGAAGATTGATGCAACACAGTCTTTTTCCATACATTTCCATACATTTGGTCTTGTGCTATACGAAGCTAGGCTTAGTAAATATTAACGATTGTCAAACAATGTTACTTGAATGATCTATTGTTGGAACATTGGACTAGAAGTCATAAAGCTTATGGACTTTGATATTTACTAAGCTTAGCTTAGCTGACAGGTCAGATGTGGAGAGAAAGACTGGCACAACACAATATTCTAAGTGGAGAGGGTATGCCTAAAAATCAGCATCCAACATCCTGGGCTTGAACACCAATAACTGGTGTGTGGGGAATAAACAAATTACTTCCGTCATGAGGCTTTTGGATCCATTTGTTAACTATACATTTAATACTATTTAAAGAAAACTGAAGTGCTTTGCCATGGAGCAATAGTTAGCAAGCTAGTCTTATAGACTTTACGAATGCTTTATCAGTTATTTAATAACGGTACTGCGCTATGCAAATAAAGTAAGCAGCCAGCCACTGTGAGGGTTAATATAGATTTGAATAGATAAGAGCATTGGAAAAACCCGATAGTGTGGAGGGCTATGACGATCAGCGAAAAAGAGGTTTTATTTTATGTTTTTGAGAATATGCCTGAGGTGTTTTATATTTCGGAAAATACGGTAATTAAATAAATTTACCACAGAACCAATAAATAAAAAATTTATAAAAAATAAGTCGGAAGACATCTTATTTATATTAGATAAAAAACAAAATAATTTTTTTTTTTTTTTAAAAGTTTATTTAAAATTAATTTGGATTATTTGGTTGCTTTATTTATAAAATTTCTTGATATAGATATTTAAAAAAAAAATTTATTTTATAATTGTGCTTTGGCCGAACAGCGGGGTTGTAGTGGCACAGACTCTCTCTGGATCTCCCCCTTGGGTGAATCGTGGAAAAAAAAATGTTTTACAATCAAAATCTTCCCATTTTAAGGGACTCTACAGTAATATATTATGATTGGCTTAATTTAGGCACAAGTAGGGGTCACATAGACAGTTTACTCAACATACAAATGGTTTAAGAAAGGTTTCCTAGTCCATGTATGTGGGTTTTTTTGATCGGCGAAACAAATGCAAACAAGCTGTGTTCATAGGTTTCCATACCATGTTTCATTTTAGTGTCACTAAAGTGTAAAAGAATTTTTTTAAATGAAAAATATTCAGACTTGTTATAGCTTAAGTTTTTAAAAAAAATCCCATTCTGATCTGATATTTACAAAATTTTTGGATTGTTTAGTCTTAAGTAGACAATATTTCTAACACAAACCTATGTATTCGTTTCAGCTAACCAGTGCTCACATTATATTTGTTTCAACTATGTTCATTGCAAGATGAACATGTCATCTGAATAAATGGTATGGAAACCTATCTATGAACACAGCGTGAATGTCTGACTTCTAATTACCTTGGAGGTCAGTAGAAAGGTTTCCATACCATTTATTCAGATGACGTGTTCATCTTACAATGAACACAGCTGAAACAAATATAAGGTGAGCACAGATTAGCTAATACGAATACATAGGTGATGATAGATGATAGAAATACCTCTCAATTGAAATCAAATTCCTGGATCCGCCCCAAAATGTAATCACTTCTTCTGTAGCCCATTGCTCACCATTCGACAATTTCATTTGGAGCTTTTTAGACAATATTACTAACACTAACCTATGTATTCGTTTCAGCTAACCAGTGCTCACCTTATATTTGTCTCCACTGTGTTCATTGTGAGATGAACAGGTCATCTGAATAAATGGTATGGAAACCTATCTATGAACACAGTATATCATTTTTTCACTCTGTTCTGAATAGTGTTCCTATAAAAATCTTTTTGTAAGTAGAAATAGCATAAATTGATGAAACAATTACCATTAATTTATATGGGGGAAAGGTTTTGAGCGTTCCCAGAGCCCCCAAAATGGTGATGATGGTATGTTCGGCATCAGAGATTGGGGTGATGGGAGGTACAGGAGAGAGAGAGGTAGAGAGAGAGAGAGAGAGAGGTAAAGAGAGGTAAAGGGTGCACTTTCCCTAATGGCTCACTGAACAAACACTGAATGCTGCTGTTTTTTTTTTTTTTGTTTTTTTTGTTTTTTTTTAAGCAAAAAAGTGTTGTAAAGAGAACTTTAAAAAAAGAGGAGGATCCCTGTACTTATTATAAAGAAAACTGATTACAAACTAGATAAGGGTTCTTCAGGTGTAAAATCCCAGTGTGATGGGGTATCACACTGGGATTTTACACCTGAAGAAGGCTGAGTATTGGCTTGGCCGAAATGTTGTGTTAACAACAACAAGGAGTTCATTTGTCCGAAGAACTATTTGAATATTAATGACTCTTCCCAAAACTATAGAAAATAACTATTTTAATAGCAATTTAATAGACATTTAAATTATCACTCCCCTTACCATTGACTGATCTTGAAACAGTTTTACATTCATTTTTATTCAATACTTGGTAGGAAATAAGTTAATAGAGAAGTAAAGAAAAGAATTATTCAGACAACACAAACAACAAGGAGTTCAATCGTCCGAAGAATTATTTGAATGTTAATGACCCTTCTCAAAACTACAGAAAATATCTAGATCAAAAATCTTCTTTCCGCCTCAGAATACACTCATTTGTAAGACTTTATATACAAACTGTTTTAACAAGAACAGATTTATAATAAATGGCAGTATTGGTTTCATGTCACTTTTTCCTATCGACTATTGAACCGTTTCAGGGGAAGAAAAAAACTATACGAGTGCAGAGCAATTTTTTTTAATGAGCATTTGTAAAGTTGTTGAGTACTGTAAAAAATCTTGATGTATTATTTATTCTCTTAATAGGAACTTACGCCAGCATATCAATATAGAGATATATAGTATTGTTTATGTAATGCAAGGTCTCCGTTACCAAAACTGGGTTCTGATGTTATTACAGATGATTCCTGAGGAATAATTTTCTGTAAACTTTGTTCAGGATGCCATTTGAATCCAAATATCAAGGGCAGAACGGATTGACATGAATAATAACTTCTGGCCCTTCGGTACTTAATATAATTTCTGACTCAAAAATATTTATCTTCTGAATGTGAATAGCATCTCCCTTCATTTATAAAGTTATTATTTACTAAGCTTAGCTTAGTTTTGGCACAAAGCCACAAGTATGGGGCAGCCAGTGAGGATCCAACTCACTACTCAGCAGATGATCAAGCCCAGCTTGCTAACCATTACACCACAATCAAGCAAATCCTTTCATTTTTAAAGTTAGTGAATTCTTTGCACATAAATCATAACTTGTCAAACCTGAGAGTGTGGCAATGAAGCTAAAAGTCTTTTAATACTGGGTTTAATTTATAGGTGAAAAATGTACAGCTTGATGTTGGTTGCTGGGGTAGCCAACATTGCCTGGGGGAAAAAAATTCAAATGTAACAATACAGGAAAGCAAATGATATTTCATAGAGATTTCATAAAATGGAATAAGTGTGGAGGGTGTGCTCTTGCCTGTGCACACTCCAAACTCTTGTTGAGCCCGCACACACTCTCGCTCAGATCTGCGCCAACTCTCAGGCAGGCCCACGTAGCCCCTCCTAAAACCGTAAAAATTAATTTAAAAGATTTTTTGAGAATTTACGTGCCCACTTTTGCTGTTAGTAGACTATCGGATTTAAATAGTTTCCATGTTTTATTGTCATGTTTGGGTCAGGGTTTTTGCATCAAAGAAAACGCTGTTTCATTGTTGGTTAGGGTCAGATTCCTTAAAAAATACTGGCATAAGCACTGGATTTCCTATGATGAACGAAAAGTACAGGTTCAGTATTATAATTACATTGTAAATAGAAACCATTTAGGAGTCTATAAAGCATAAACTTTGAAAAAAAGAATTGTCTCACAACTGACAAATTTTCAGAAGGTTTAACAGATTAAAACACATAAAATTAAATTTAAAAAATAGTTTTTAATTTTCTTTGTTGGAGTTTGAACTCTGTCAGCCGGTTCTATTGTCCGTGACTCGAACCACTGAACCATTATCGCTCCCAATGATATTTTTTATTTTTTATTTTTTTATGGAAATAAATGAATGTCTGACCTTAAATTGACATGATGGACATCGGAGGTCAGCACCACTTATCCTATGTTAATCTTGGGGCCAAGTTATCCTTGTACACAAATTTGCAGCCCGTAGGGTGCAGCCATCTCCCTGAGATTTGAAAATGCCAAAATTGGCCTCTAGGGGATAGCAGAGGTCAGCACCACATATCATATGTTCATCCTGGGGACAAGTTACCCGTGTACCCAAATTTGCAGCCTGTAGGGTGCAATAATTTAGAAGTCTATAAAACATAATTACAAACATTCGTAGTCTTATAGTATTAGATATATATAACATTAGATTCAGACAAATAAAAATCAGGCCTCCTTATTAATACATTATGCTTCATGCATTTTACTCTTGAATGATTCTCTTGTATAGTTTTGCTTTTATATGTATTTAATAATGAAAATGTCTATCCCACCCGTATTTCTCTCAGGCCAAATATCAAACCAAGAATAAATCCATTGAAAAAGTCTGAATATCTAAAGCCAAAACAACCTTTCATATAAATCACTCTTTATTATTATTAGATGAAGTATTGTAACACACCACTTTTTTTTATTAAATTTGATTAGTTTTTACCTTATGAATTAGAATGAAGGTAAAAACTAGTCCAATTTAATAAAAAGTGGTGATTTGTTAATATATTTTGACCTTCATTCTTTGCTTCGTGGAAAGAGACAACCTTACTTTCTGTTTGTTGCAAATTAATGGGAGCAATTGTTTTGGTTGGGAAGTTTCATTATTGCCTAAAATCTGAATGCAATGTTTGCATGCCATGACAGGTCTTACAATCATACGGGATTGTTGACTTTTTGTTCAATTCTTTGTTTATTTCTTTGTACTGTCTGAGAAAAATGTTTTATTGGAGTATTTACTTGAATGATTTATTGTTGGAACATTGGACTAAAAGTCATAAAGCTTATGGACTGATATTTACTAAGCTTAGCTTAGTATGACAGGTTAAATGTGGAGGGCAACACTCGCACAACACAATATTCTAAGTGGGGAGGGTATGCATACCTTGAAAATCAGCATTCAACATCCTAGGTTTGAACACCAATAACTAGTGCCAGTGGGGAATAAACAAATTACTTCAGTCATAGGGCTTTTGGATCCCTTTGGTACCAAACAAGTGAAGTTTGTTAACTATACATTGCCTGTTATAAAGAAAACTGAGGTGCTTTGCCATGGAGCAATAGTTAGCAAACTAGTCTAACAGACTTTACAAACACTTTATCAGTTATTTATTAATGTTACTGCGTTATGCAAATAATGTAAGCAGCCAGCCACTGTGAGGGTTAATATAGATTTGAATAGATAAGAGCATTGGAAAAACCCGATAGTGTGGAGGGCTATGACGATCAACAAAGTTTTATTTTTCGAGAATATGCGAGGTGCGTGTTATATTTCGGAAAATACTATAATAATTAAACAACTGACAAATTTTCGGAAAGTTTTAAAAATTTTCTCTGTTGGAGTTTGAACTCTGTCAGCTGGTTCTATTTTCCGTGACTCTAATCACTGAACCCTTATTGCTACCAATGATTTTTTTTTTTTAATGGAAATAAATGAATATCTGAATAGAAACTTACAAATTATGGCGGAAAAAGTAGTTTTTACCCTAAATTGACATGAGTACCTCTGAGGTCAGCACCGCCTATCCTATGTTAATCTTGGGGTGAAGTTATCCTTGTATACAAATTTGCATCCCGTAGAGGGAAGCCATTTCCCTGAGATTTGAAAATGCAAAAATTGACTTTACCCTAAATTGACCTCAAGGGGTTAGCAAAGGTAAACATCACATATCATATGTTCATCCAGGGGTCAAGTTATCCTTGTACCAACATTTGCAGCCTGTAGGGTGCAACCATTTAGGAGTCTATAGGCTCTCACTAATAAATGTCATTATAATTATCATATTCTGTCGATTGGATATAAAATTATCCATCATTTGATTTCATAATGTCGACATAAGAGAGCCGCATTATATTTGTGCCTAAAGTCAGAATGTGAGAATGGAGAAGCCAACAAAGTGTAGGATAAAGGACTCCTGTCTACCATCTGATCTTCGTTAGTTCAGTCAGTAGAACAGCACCACGTACAGGTGGTTTCCAAGGTGGACGCGGGTTCGATCCCCACACAAAGTTTGTTTCTTTGTTCACATTTACGATTTAGGCCATCGTTTAGCAGTCGCTCACACCGACGCTGGGCAAATATAGGCTCTCACTAATAAATGTCATTATAATTATCATATTCTGTCGATTGGATATAAAATTATCCATCATTTGATTTCAGTATTAGATATATAACATTAGATTCTGACAAATAAAAATCAGGCCTCCTTATTAATACATTATGCTTCATGCATTTTACTCTTGAATGATTCTCTTGTATAGTTTTGCTTTTATATGTATTTAATAATGAAAATGTCTAGCCCACCCGCATTTCTCTCAGGCCAAATATCAAACCAAGAATAAATCCATTGAAAAAGTCTGAATATCTAAAGCCAAAACAACCTTTCATATCATCATCAGCCATTATAATTCCACTGCTGGACAAAGGCCTTTCTCATCTCCTTTCATGATGACCAATCTTGTGCTAATCTCTGTCAAGTCTTACTTGCAAACTTTTCTATCTCGTCCCTCCATCATGTGTCTGGTCTTTTCCTACATCATTTACTGTCCCATGGGCACCAATCAGTTAGTCTTTTCCCCCCATCTATTGTCATCTCTTCTTGCTAGGTGGCCAGCCAATCTCCATTTTTGCTGCTTAATTATTTGTATAATATCCTTCACTCTAGTCCTTTCTCTGATCCATGTTGATCTTTTTCTATCTCTTAGAGTTATCCCTAGCATTGCTCTTTCCATGGATCTCTGTGCTATTCTGAGTTGGTTTTCAGCTCATTTGTTAATTTCCAGGTTTCGCATCCATTGGTCATGGCTTGCATTATGCAACCGTTGTATACTTTACATTTTAAGCACATTGGCAAGGTGCTCTTCAAAATGTTTCTCTTCATGCCGAATGCTTTCCAACTTATCGTTATGCATCGTTTTATTTCGCTGTCATGGTATTTCTCTGACAGCACACGTTCATATACAAGGAATTCATACAATATATAATGATGGTAAACACTGGTATAATATCCAGATGTAAAAACACTTGGGATGCAGCAAGAAAACAAAATTTATTTCTCTACACCTCATTTCACTGAGACATATTTTCCTGTATTACTGTAGATAAAACAAATTAAAAAAATGGAATATATTTTCCATGTTTCGCAGCGATAAGTCATGGCTGGTATTATGCAGCCGTTGTATACTTTATGCTTTAAGCACATTGACAAGATGCTCCTCAGAATGTCTCTATTCATACCAAATGCTTTCCTACCTATTGTTATACGTCGTTTTATTTCACAGTCATGTTCTTTCTCTAGCTTTATTACCTGTCCTAGGTAGATGTATTCATGAACCTCTTCTAGAATCTCACCTTCTATCTCTATGGACGTTTTGGGGACTTTATCGTTGAACATTACTTTGGGCTTAAAGATGAACAGAACAAAGACAACTTTTTTTAGTTTCCCTATTTAGATCGGTTAACATATTTTGTAATTTTTTAGATGCGCCATAGAAATGTCATCAGCACATCTTAAGTTGCTTAAGTATTTTCCATCTATGTTTATTCCCATTCCCTCCCAATCAGTTTTCTGAAAGATGCTTTCAAGGCTTGCTGTGAATAGTTTAGGTGATATTGTATCCCCTTGTCTTACTCCCTTTGCTATCTTTATCTTGCTTGTATCTTTATGTAGTCTAATTATTGCAGTGCCATTTTCGTATATGTTTTGGATAATTTGTATGTAATTTTCGTTTATGCCTTGTTCACGCATTGCGTTGAAGACTGCTGTGTGTTCTACCAAGTCAAATGCTCTCTCATAATCTACGAGCACTCTTTATTATTATTATTATTATTATTATTAGATGAAGTATTGTAACACACCACTTTTTTTTTATTAAATTTGACTAGTTTTTACCTTAGGAATTAGAATGAAGTTAGAACTAGTCCAATTTAATAAAAAGTAGTGATTTGTTAATATATTTTGACCTTCATTCTTTGCTTCGTGGAAAGAGACAACCTTACTTTCTGTTTGTTGCAAATTAATGGGAGCAATTGTTTTGGTTGGGAAGTTTCATTATTGCCTAAAATCTGAATGCAATGTTTGCATGCCATGACAGGTCTTACAATCATACGGGATTGTTGACTTTTTGTTCAATTCTTTGTTTATTTCTTTGTACTGTCTGAGAAAAATGTTTTATTGGAGTATTTGTTTCTCCTGTCTTTAATATTTATGAATGCTGTAAAGTATAGGAAAAAGGACGAATAAACTAGGAAGAATTGATACGAGATATCCTCTAGCATGAACAGCAAAATAAGAACAATCTATCTCTGTGAATTGAATAAAGGATTTGGTTCGAAATTCCCAGAAGGTTACCAACTATGACAGACACCTAAAGAAGGCCGGAGGGTACAATGGTTGAAATGTTGTGACTATAACAACCAAAATGACGCATTACTAGTCTGAGTAAATCCGTCTTATAATAAAACCTCTTAATTTCAGCTTCTCGGCTCAGATGATTTGTTCCACCTTGATTGTTGACATGTTATTGTTCTCCTTTTCCTTTTTGTCAAACTCCAGTCCAAGTCTGGAGTTGACTTTGTTTTTCTACCATAACAACAAGAACAAGCCTCATCTAATTTAGGGGAGTAAACTGTTCACTGTTTATCCCATCATGTTAAACCAAACCGATATACAGTACCTGTCATAAGTATTTGAACAAACAGCCATTTTACTTCTAATTGCTTAGGTTTGAGAGTTAAAGCCAGGAACATTATGCAAAAAGAACCAAATCTTTTGCAATCAACATAACAAGGCATGCATTTAGTCACATTTTGTGGTTCTGAATGCTACATTCTTGAAAATGTTTGGTTTGTTTTTAAAAAAAAGTAAAATGATTGTACTTATGACAGGTACTGTATAAAATTAACATTTCTCTACTGTGATTTGAAATCACAACCAAGTCATTGCTAACGGCTCTCTTACCAACTGAGCCAAACTGACAAGTCTTATATATCTACAATTTTGTTTATTATATATACAAACAAGACTTGCAGCAATCATGTCTAGAAGTAGGAGTGGAGTTTGACCATGCAGCAGTCAGGCATTTTTTCTTTGAATTGCACATATGAGATGATTAAGAAATGAGTAGTTTAGCACAATCTATAAAATAAAGATTCATCTATTAGTTTTTGACTAGTGTTTCTTTTGCCTTAATTTTAATGGCTTTATCCTAACTACTCAGGCCATTAATCTATGGCTATTAGCAAACACCACACATCAGAAATAAAGGATAAGCTCTCGAAATTTGAACTCGCATACCTTTTGTTTTGTGAAGCCTAGATAATGGCCCCTTTTTAATTTTTTTTAATTTGAGTATTTTGCTGATTATTCCCATATTTTCTAACACTATTTTAATATTCAAATAGTTCTTCAGACGATTGAACTTCTTGCTGTTGTTTGTGTTGTTAACATGTTTCTTCAGCCTTCTTTAGGTGTAATATCCGAATATAAACGTAGAATTCAGGTGTTTCTTTGTCTCGACAAGACAAGGACAAAGTAACATCTTAATCCTACATTATAAGGCTTACCTCCTTTGAAATTAAAAACCTCTGTTTACCCTATTGGATATTTCACCTGAGGAAGGCTGAAGCATGGATCAGCTGAAACATTGTGTTAACAACAAGGAGTTCAATCGTCCAAAGAACTATTTGAATGTTAAAAACCCTTCTCAAAACTAGAAAATAACTATTTTAATAGCTCAACATATAGACATTTAAATTATCACTCCCCATTGACTGATCTTGAAACAGTTTTGCATTTATTTTTATTCAATACTTGATAGGAAATAAGTTAATAGAGAAGTAAAGAAAAGAATTATTCAGATAAATATCCTAATCTTTGTTATTTTATCAGTACGTTTCAACTGATGGGTTCTCTGCCCTTCCTCAGGTGCATGCCACATCAAGTAATTTGAATCTCATCCACTTTTGTAATTTAAATTTTTGTTGGTGCTAACGTTCACCCTCACTCCAATTAGCACAGACCTTCAACCAAAAAATTCTATTTGTCATTTTTAAATTAACTAGATGAGTCAGAGAGAACAAGAGGAAAGTTTTGATGATTGTAAAAACAACCATTTGCAATTCTACATAAAACACTGTAAAAGAATATTGTTAAACTCCAGTCTGCCGCTGCCTTTGTTTTTCTACCGTAACAACAATAACAATCCTCATCAAATTTAGTGGAGTAAACTCTTCACTGTTTGTCTGTCCCGTCACATTAAACCCAATGGATATGTAAATTTGGACTTTTTAGTGATCACTGCCAACCACCACTGCTTAATTCACAAGGTTAAAAGAAGCCTGGTGGTGGTGATTCATAATTTCCCTTGGAATGCTAGTTTTTGTTCAATTCTTTATTTCTTTGTACTGTCTGAAAAATGTTTTATTGGAGTATTTGTCTCTCGTGTTTTTAATATTTATGAATGATGGAAAGTGTAGAAAAGCTATAATTTTTGTCAAACTCCAGTCTGGAGTTGACTTTGTTTTTCTACCGTAACAACAATAACAATCCTCACCAAATTTAGTAGAGTACACTCATCACTGTTTGTCTATCCCAGCACATTAAACCAAACCGATATATGAAATTAAAATTCCCTACTGTGATTTGAAATCACGACCAACTGATTGGTAGGCGGCTCTCTTGCCGACTGAGCTAAATTGACAAGTCTTACATATCTAAAAAAATTTATGTTAGAAATACAGAAGGGCTTATTTCATTCTAATAAATACAGTAAACCCTTGCTATAACGGACTAATTGTGGGGGGGGGGGGTGTCGTTAAAACTGAAAGTTTGTTATACCCGATGTTCTACACTCTGCTATAAATGTTAATTGGATATCTTGACAATCCTGATTTCCTTTTATAATTGCCACTACCGTAAGAAAATTTCCAATATAGCAATTTTAGTTGCTGCAGGATTTTTATGTTCTTTTTTGGTTGAAAGCTTGTAATTTAAAAAAGAAAATGGACATTCCAAGGGAAATTATGAATCACCACCACCCATATATGCTATGTTGGGGGTGATAAATTAAAAAGTTGGAAAACAGGGGTGATCAATGAATAAGTTACTTCTCTCGCCTTTTGTTGGGCTATGACCACTAAAAAAGGTTTGAATTTTCAAAACACAAGCGGGCAAAAACTAGTGACCAATTTAACAAAAACTCTAATTGCATATTGAACCCCCGCTAAAAACCTATTTAGTGGGGAATTTTCAAAAAAAACCCCAAAAAACACATTTTTCTACTCATTGAGGGGAGTGGTGTGCAAAATTTCAAGTTTCTACTATGAACGGTTAGGGCTGGGCAAAGTCCAGATACATATAAATGTGAGAACACATGAATAACCTAAACCCAACAATAAAACAGTGTTGTGGGTAGCAGTGATTAATAATGATTACCAGATATTCAAACTAAAGTTTCTATTTGTTATTTTAAAATTATCTATATGAGTCACAAATCCCAAGAGGAAAGTTTTGATTATTGTATAAATGACCATTACATAAAACACAATAACGGAATTGTCTATAACTTTGAGAAGAGTCATTAACAAAACCAACTTTTGTTCGAACAATCTAATCTCTTCTTCTCATCATTGTTGTTGACACCTGAAGAAGGCCGTAGAATGACTCGGCCGAATGTTGTGTCAACAATGAAGAAGCGATTAGATAGTCCGAACAAAGGTTGGTATAGTAAAGCCATGGGATTGCACTTAGCCGTGGGATTAGCTGCCAGATGCCACCTTTTCTGCTTCCTACTTTCCATCTGTGTACAATGTTATCAGTGTTTCATCTGATAAAAGCTGTGTAAGCTTTGGGATGAACTTGTTCTTATACACCACTTGTCTGTATTAAGTGATCAATATTGTCATTTTTAAAAGAAAACAAACATGGATGCTGCAGGGTCAAACTCTACTCTTACTTCTATTCACATCGAGAGAATACTGCAACTTCCAACGAGGACGTGGTTCAATCCCTGCACAGTGCTTGTTTCTTTATTTATTTATATGATCTAGGCTGCCTGTTCAGCAATTACTAACACTGATGCCGGGCTGATATGGGTTCCTAATTATTAATTAATAATTGTCTTTATAATTATCATATTTTGTCGGAATCAAATTTATCTATTCCTTGATATATATAAAAAATTATTAAAAAATACAATAAACTATGAAAATGAAAAATATTTTTTTAATTTCAGTGTTCTAGATGTTATAAAATACTAAAATTCTAAAACTTCAAATTAAAAAAAAACCTTGAAAATTAATATTTTTATGAACATAGATCCGCCTTGTGTATTGGTATATGCCTTATGATGTACATGTTACGGCTGTTTATGCCATTTTCAACATCCTGACTGCTCTTAAAATATATATTTTTAGTATAAATGTATTTATTTATTTATTAGAATGAAATAAGCCCTTGCGTATCTGTAAGATACCATTTTCATATATATGTAAGACTTGTCAGTTTGGCTCAATCAGTAAGAGAACTGGCTACCAATCACTTGGTCATGAATTCAAAACACAGTAGGGGAGTGCTAATTTTACATATCGGTTTGGTTATAGTGACTGGACTAACAGTGAAGAGTTTACATCCTTAAATTTGGTGAGGATTGTTCTTGTAGAAAAACATTCAACTCCAGACTTGGACTGCAGTTAAACAAAAAGCATCTGGTATACAAGTGGCATGATTATCTCCTGGGCAACGGTGATCGGTAGTAAAAGATCATAGCAACTCCAATTATTTAAACAAGGCTTCTATTGTAATACTATAACCAATCATTGACTGTACTTTTTTGGTTATATTCATAACAAAATTAGGATATTTATTCACTATAAAAACAAACTGAGAGGACATTTCCTTTTTAGCCAAATCAAAGTGTCAAGTCAACAGTACAATTTGGGCTGCTGCAGGATCACACTCCGCTCCTACTTCTATTCCGACTGAAGATGATTACTGCAACTTTTGTATTGTATATATAATAAATAAAAAATTATAAAAATATATATTCTTTAGTATAAATGTATTTATTTATTTATTAGAATGAAATAAGCCCTTGCATATTTGTAACAAAAATTTTCATAGATATATAACACTTTTGGCTCAGTCGGCAAAAGAGCCGCCTACTGATCACTTGCTTGTGATTTCAAATCACGGTAGGGAAATGTTAATTATATATATTTTGTTTAATGTGACGGCACAGACAAACAATGAAGTGTTTATATTTATAGCAGAGAGTAGACCATCGGGTATAACAAACTTTCGGTTTTAACAATCCCACCCCCCCAATTAGTCCGTTATAGCAAGGGTTTACTGTATTTATTAGAATGAAATAAGCCCTTGCGTATTTCTAACATAAATTTTCATAGATATGTAAGATTTGTTAATTTAGCTCAGTTGGCAAGAGAGCCAACTACCAACCACATGCTTGTGATTTCAAATCACGATAGGCAAATGTTAATTTTATATATCGGTTTGGTTTAATGTGATGGCACAGACAAACAATGAAGAGTTTACACACTTAAATTTGGTGAGGATTGTTCTTGTTCTTGTTACGGTAGAAAAGCATTCTCCAGACTTTGACTGTAATTTGACAAAAAGCATCTGCATACAACTGGCATGATTATCTCCTTAAATCTGAGAAAGTCTCCTTCCCGTCGTGATCTGAACAAGTTGTCAGTTTTTAATTCCCAAAACTTGCAATATTAAATCTGATGCATTTTTTCAAACTGCGAATAATTAAATTGCTCGAGAAAACCTTAGAATACACAACATTGCAAAGTGATATATTTCAAAACCAAAAATCCTCAGCAATATAACTGATAAAAAGAAAAGGCAATATTCAATCAGATTATTATTTGTTCACTTTTTATCATTTTCTTTTCTTTTTGCTCTAAATACCTTTTTAATTATAAATTTTAAAAAAAGACATTATTCAACCAGTTCTTTTGGGAGAACAAAATAACATTCTTAAAGAGAAGAAAAAAGCAATAAAATCCTTTCAAGTCTTTCACTGGATGCTTTTCATTATCTCTGATATAATTTATATGCGGAAAGTTCGGATTTCTTGATTCCCATCGCCATTTGTTGCATATTAATGTCCTCTGCTGCTCCCATCCCAACTCTTTGCAGACCATCAAAAACAGATTGGCAACTGATTTTTTTTTTCATTTCTAAGAAATCGAAAGAAGTCCTTTGAAACTCATGTTGACAATGTCCAGTTGAATTGTAGTGGGATGAAAAGCTATTCTGATATTGGTTTTGGTTTCACAGTTCTTGATGTTTGATCCGTAATGTATTTGAAGATTGATCCTCCAATAATGGAATCAATGATTAATACAGGGTGTTCGCTTTGTTTTCAGACTGCAATTAAGTGTCTTTGGTAATGAATTGAATTTTAGAGATGAAATAAATGGAAGAATCTCTTGCATATAAATCTTTCTCTTGTCTGGCTAATGCATTTAGTCGACATTTTGATGTGAGCTGCCTCTTTGATTTTTCTCTGCTTCCAATATCGTTCTGTTAATAATCTGGACTTCCTCCCAAAGAGGAAGATGCTCGCCTTCTCTCTCCAGATGTGGTCGGCCATAGCAGATTTCTCTATCTCGCCCTTGATTATGGCTTTCTTGTGTTCTTCAAGTCTGACCTTTAAGAACAAAGAACCATTTGAATATTAATGACCCTTCTCAAAACTATAGAAAGAATCTTTCTCTTCTGAGATTCTAATCATAATTATAAGGGAAAAGTGATAAGACCACTGTTTATTTTCTAATTGTCTTCTCTTGATAATGCTTAAGGCTATTATTAGGATCAAGAGAATTATCTTCACCCCCTTGAAGTCTTTTGTAAAAAAAATGTTTATTGAACATACTTTAAATGTTTGTAAGGAGACCATTTTGACCAGAATCAATCATTTGATTTATTAATACAGATATTCTCCACTTATTGAAAGTTTTCTTTGTTACTTTCGTTTTTATGAAGAACGACAAAAAAGCAAAAGTAGCTTTCATCGTTTGTTTTGTAGTGAGCCGTTATAGAGGCAGCATGCACCGTCTTCCTCTCTTTCTCCTACACCCCAGTCTCCTGTACCTCCCACCTCTGCAACTTCTGTCAACTCCGCCTAATATACCATCATCTTTATTACTGGGTTTGTGAACGCTCAAAAAATTTTCCCATATAAATGAATGGTAATTGTTTCTTCACTTTATGCCATTTCTGTGGCTTACGAAAGATTTTTTATACAAATGCTCTACGTTCAGATAGCAGGGGATAGCTTAGTCTTGTGTCAGGTAAAATGGACGGAACTTATGGATGGCGAGATTATGATGCACAAATTTTCCAAGTGCCTTGAAAATCAGCATTAGAAATCTTGGCTTTTACCTGTGCTTATACATCACTCTCTAACACTGGTACGAAATATGCAACTATCTCCTGAGGACTGAACCCAGGATTAAGTCGATGAAACTTAGATGTTGCGTGATTGCTTGAACAGTTCCATTTGAATTAAAATGTTGAAGGCCAAAGCTTTTAGTTCCAGAATTAGAGGATTTTAGTTATTCATAATTTTAGTTATAGATTTTTCTAGTTTTCTTTTAATACTTTATACTAGTGGTCTTCAAACTTTAACTCCTTCAAAAAAACAACTTTCCCTTATATATATATACAAAACCTTCCAGGGTCGGCTATCGAAACCACAGCAGACATTTTTCTCAGTTCACGTTCACACCACCCGAAGAAAAGATCGGAAACCGATTGAGGCCACGAACCCAGCATTTTATTCTATAAAATATTGGATATTATTAAATACCTAAAAACTTCCAACAAGTGTGGCTTTTCCTTACTTTTTACCTTTTTTTTTTTTTTTTTTTTTTTTTTTTTTTCTGAAATTTATTGGACTGTTTTTGTGGAATTCAACTATCCTCCTATTTCTTTCTATCTCTTGTATGTATGTATGTATGTATGTATGTATGTACGTACGTGTGTGTAACTATTGAATTTTGGCCTTGTTTATGGAATTATCCGAATGTGTATAAATCCAAATAGAAAATATACATTTGAATGGAAAAGTAAGAACGAAGCTTACTGAGGAAAAATAGACATATGAACGACTACTGACTGAACAGTGTCCATGTCACTTGAATAACCAAGATGTTTTTACTTAAAAAGGCAAAATGTTAATTTTTTTTTTTCTTTATAAAAAAAACTACTGCTCATGTTAAAGAAATAAAATAAAGAGCTGCAAATATTGAAGGAATTGTTTATGTAGTGAAGAATTATTAAGCATATTGCAACAATGTAACTTTGTTTTGCGGAACCACTGGTAAGTTTGAACACCGCTGGTTTATACCAATCCAGTATCCATTGCATTAACTAATTTGCACCATGATAGGTTATCTAATTGGTATCATTTCAAATATTTCTAAATTAAAAAAAATATATAGCCTTTTTATAGTGATATTCTTTTCATTGTGCTTTAGAATAGGCTTTTCAACTTTGTACAACATTATTATATTTAAATTTATAGTGAAAATAAGTTTAAATTTATGAAAGTGTTCTGCCTGCTGTTGATGACCTTCAGTAAACTGATTACGGGTCATAAAACCATAGGCTGCAACACATATGGGTTTGTATTGTCTATCAAAAGAAGGAAAAAAAACAATATTCTTTTTCTATCCTCCATGAAACTCTCAATATAATTTTTGCTCACCACTTTTTATTAAATTTGACTATTTGACTCACTCCCTACAACAGACTCTCTGCGCCATATTTATGTTGTTTTACATATGAGACCTACCGACTCGCCACACCCTTAACTAAGATCAATCTCAAACAACACATCACAATCATAAATAATCACATACACACACAGGATTGGATAGAATGCAGGTTATATCACATACATACCCTGAACACATACACACAGACACACACTTTTATCCACCCGCAAATACACACCCACCCACATACGCATATAAGCACATACATACCCTACTACTGCTTTAGCCACATACATACACCCACCCACATATACATGCCATACACACACATACTGCTATACACATATACAACCACCCACCCACATAGCATACAAGCCTTTAGAAACCCAGCCATAGACACACACATATCCTCACCCCACCTAAACACACCACCAAGAGCCATAAATCACACCCAAGTTCCAGAAAGATAGCCACTATCTAAACACCCCACTCCCTACCGCCACCCACTTCAAAACCAATACACTGACCCTTTCTAAAAAGTAACACCCCATTTAACAAACCTGGTCACCTGAACATACAAATCACATTTCATTCACACTATACAACATGGATATAGCACGACTCTGCTATGTTCAAATCTCTTCTGATGACATTGTTCATAACGACGAAATGCATAAAGATTTATCTTCATGATAACAAACATGTTTGAGATGTAACACGCTTTTCTCAATCTTTCTTTTCCACATTGTCTAATCATATCTACCATATGAGACCTAGTATTCTTTTTTATAAATCAATCTTTATTATTATTGGATGAAGTATTGTAACACACCACTTATTAATTTAAGGAGTGAGTTTATAAGTGTAAATCAGCTTCTGCTAATTCATAAAGTCTTTGTGGCCGATTGGTAAAAGCAGCTACTCGTAAACTAGTCTCCCTCTGGCAATGAGGGTGTGAGTTCGATTTTCACCAAAGGCTTACTCTTTAACTTGTATAAAAACAACTAAAATTCGGATGAAGGTAAAAACTAGTCAAATTTAATAAAAAATGGTGTGTTACAATACTTCATCCAATAATAATAAAGATTGATTTATAATTTTTACTGTTTACTTAAATTGTTGACTACTGTAGATTGCTATAAACATATTAGGTTTGTTACATATGAGGTGCCTAGGTACATTCCGTAAAAAATAAATAACTGAGAAAAAACATGTCCAAAGTTTCTTAACTTTCAAAAAGCCATATCATTGAAACTATTGTATATATTCCATTAATATTTTTATTATGTAGCTGGAAGCATTTACTTTAAGATACAAACACTTTAGTCGGAAAAACGGTCGCATTTGAAGCAAAAAACTTTAAACACGTTTAACCATAACCGCACGATACGTTCCACAACAGCTGTCGACCTGAGTGGTTGACAGCACCCTCTTAAACAATGGGAATTTCAACCACTTTGCGAACACCACCCAATCCATCTGACTTTCTCCCCAGATAGAACAGGCTTTGAAGATTATAGTAGTATACTTTTCTTGATTTTGCTATACATGGTGGATTGTACCTTCTGGTTCTTAGCCCCTCATATGAGGTCATTTCTTTGAATAGAGATAAAGGATGATATAAACAACAAAAAACTGTAAATATTTCATCAGAATATGACCCATTTGAAGCAATAACCTCTTTCCAACAATCCTCTAATGATAATAGGCCATCTCTATAAACTTCTTTAGGTTTAGTGGTCACAAATTCAATAAAAACACAAATTATGGCTTCTCCATTATTGGACCTTTTTAATATGGATATGAATTTAGCAAGTTAGAGAGATAGACTTCAGTACAAAAAGCCAACAGTGTCAGCTTCCAGATGTCTCCCCTCCTGAAACAGCCCAACATCTCCATGGTAATCAAGGCACGGCTGATCAACTTTCTGCCCACGCTGACATACCAGATGTGGACACTGACCAAAACCCAGGAGAGGAAAATCATTACTTGTTGAGACGAGGTTCCTCAAATGAACTGCAGATACGACTAGGAGGGACTTGATTAGCAATGAGAAAGTCGGAGCAATGCCAGTCCACACATTCATCCAGCTACAGAGAATTAAATGGTTTGGACACCTGATAAGAATGGCAACCCACCAACCAGCATTCAGAGCCTACAATATCACATGTTCAGGCGTCTGGGCAAGAGGACCACCATCTCCACCTCCTCCGTGACACTATGCAGTACAGGTGGAAGATAAAATTTAAGTTTAAGTTTAAGTTCAAAATGCTTAAAAAGGGGTGATAATCTATAGGAGAAATGTCAGGTGAATAGGTAAGATGCTGTAAGACTTTGTATTCCAATTCTCTAAGCTTAGACACAGTCAGCTGAGAAGTCTGTTACTGTCATGAAGCATTTCATTCAATTCATGTTTTTTAATCTTTTCTATTGCATTGAGATGACGTGGTGAGGTCACTGTTGAATTCCTAAAGCCTCCCGAAAGTGCTTGAACCGTTGTTCGTTGGTTGTTGGCCACTGCTGGTGATAATTCTTCATCATTAAAAGATTTTTTGGGCCTCCCTCAACATTTATTATTGGTATCAATATTTCCTGACCTAAACCTATTGAACCAATGCTGAACAGTTCACACTATAGTAGAATTCACTCCAAATGCTTTGTTGACATTCAGTGTGTGGCATTATGTCCTAATTAGAAACCGTACTTGAAAATCAGTCTAACTTCTTGGGTAGACACTGTTAGAGTTGTTAAGGGCTCAAAATCTCCAATAATAATGAATTATATCTCTATTTACATTAAATCTGAAAGAAAAAGCAATTATATTAGTAAATCTTTCACCTTTAGCATTATTATCTACTAGTTAATACCTGTGAAAAAATTCAGATATATTTGAATTTCTATGAAACTAGAGTCCATAGTTTCAAATGGTCACAAGGAGGTACTTTTATCTGCAAATTGTTAACCATGAGTGAGAGTCCAGTGTTACGGACAGCAAACCAAGAAAATCAGGCTGTTCATTATATAAGTATATAGTAACTTTGCATGAATTAGTATCAGACCATCAAATACTGGGAGATATGATTTGGATCAAACCCAGTAACAAAGGCTAGCAAGATTAGCTGACTTGATCTGTTTTTTTTGTTTTCTTTTATTTCATCAATTCGTTAATCCCAGTTGAAAAAAATCATGGATATATTTGGATTCAGATGTTTTTTATAGAAAAAATACTGAATTGTTGGAATAGTGCATAGTTTGATACGGTGGCCAGGAAATATTTTTTTTAGCAAAACTTTAACCCCCCTCCGGCCAGTGGAATAGTCCAGTGTTATGACCTACAAACCAAGTGTAACAACCTAATACTTGTACACAAAAATTATAATTATAATTTAATACTGCATTCTTGGTTGGTTTTCAGAATATAGATCAAATGTAAGGCATAGGGTCACAGGATTTGGAGTCCTCTAAAAATTGGTGGCTTTTATTCTTGTAAAATATTTAAGTGTATGTTTACGTTTCCACTATAAGATGTAACTATCAGCGTGTGTGTTTCTTTCCCAGCCGAAGATATCTGTCAGCTTTATCTGTCAGCTTGATCCCGCAGTCCCCCCACCCCATCAGCTGAGAATACAGGTGTCTTTTATCAGTTAGCCGGACAAGAAAACTTGGGAAGTATCTAGTGATGAATATTTTAATTAATACAAAGATTTGTGTTAGTATATATAAAGTATGTGTGGGTGTGTGTTTTGGATGTCTAATGTGTGTGTGTGTGTGTGTGTGTGTGTGTGTTTGGATTGTACCCTGAATATGAAAAGATAGGATTTTTGAGAAAGTAGTAAGCTAACACCAGGCAGTCGACTGCTTAGGGCATGGAGGCATCGGCTCACCTCTTAAAGGAATTGACTAAGATCTGAATTTCGACCAATCATTTGATTTTTATATGCCCTGCAGATGTTGGGAAAGCCATATGCACCCTACGAAGAAAAAAATAAATATCCATTTATTTTAAAATCAGACTTCGTCCTTTTTCCTACCGAGAATGCATCCAGTTTTCCCTTTCAGAGATTCGCTTCCAGCTGCCATTTCTGGTCCCCCGACGATTTGTTTGAAACACGACTTCTTATCAAGAATGCATCTGCACACTACGTGCCTACTATACAGGTGTAACTAAAGCTCTTTGGATGCTTTAAACAACAACCTCACTTACTTGAACTTTAGGTTTGAGGTAATGTTTCTGGAAATTAAATCCACAGGAAAAACTAATTTTTGAGAGGCGCCCATGTAAAAGTTATAGCTAAACCTGGATTGCTATTATCTTGTTAACACACTGTCCAATTTGCATCACATCAGGTGCAAATGATAATTGCTATCTATCATGCCCAAAGAATTGAAATTTTAGGTTATATCAATTTACTTGCAATCATTGATAACTGTGATTTGGGAGAAGAGATTGCATCAAAGCTTAATAGTAAAATCAATTGAATCTATCCCTCTGGAACGCCTGTTTGAATCATTACCATACTGGGGGAATGTCTTGAGATCTTATGTATTGTTTTCATGTTTTGTACTTCTTTCTACTCTCTGCTATAAATGTTAATTGGATATCTTGACAATCCTGATTTCTTTTTATAATTGCCACTACCTTAATAAAATTTCCAATATTGCAATTTTAGTTGCTGCAGGATTTTTATCTTCTTCTTTGGTTGAAAGCTTGCAATTTAAAAAAGAAAATGAACATTCCAATGGAAATTATGAACCACCACCACCACCCATATATGCTATGTTGGGGGTGATAAATTAAAAAGTTGGAAAAAAGGGATGATCAATGAATAAGTTACTTTTCTCGCCTTTTGTTGTGCTGTGATCACTAAAAAAGGTTTGAATTTTCAAAAAACAAGCGGGTACAAATTAGTGACCAATTTAGCATAAATTTACATTGCATATTGAACCCTCCTCTAAAAATCAATTTAATGGGGAATTTAAAAAAAAAAACAAAAACATTTTCCCTACTCATTGATGGGAGTGTGTACCATTATAAACGATTTGGGCTGGACAAAGTCCGGATACATAGATAGATATAAATGTGAGAGCACATGAATAACCTAAACCCAGCAATAAAACAGTGTTGTGGGTAGTGGTGATTAATAATGGTTTGAATTTTCAAAAAACAAGTGGGTACAAAGTAGTGACCAATTTAGCATAAACTTACATTGCATATTGAAAAAACCTATATATTGGGGGGAATTTTCAAAAAAACAAAGATAACATTTTTCGTACTCATTGAAGGAAGTGTCTGTGTGCAAAATTTCATGTTTCTACTATGAACGGTTAGGGTTGGGCAATGTCCTGATACATATAAATGTTAGAACACATGACTAACCTAAACCCAACAATAAACCAGTGTTGTGGGTAGCACTAGCAGTGATTAAAAATTACTAACAAGAACTTATAATTTATTCTCACTGTTAATTTGGCAGCTGTTAAGGATTCTTCGTCCTTAAGCACCAAACACAGGGAAGAATCTTTTTCCCTTGTACATTCCATGTTGAAGGGTGTCTTGGATCTAGCCACAATTTTCTTTTAATTTGGGTTCCTGTAATAAATTGCATTTGCAACTTAAGGATGAACATTGTCAAGAAGCAAAAACACCAGTTGACTTCATTGCCTAGATAAAGGTCTTTTCTCTTCCAATGCATCATTCAAATGTGCCAATTGCTCACTGTAGCATAATAAAGAATTCCCTTTGAATCCCACCTAACACTGAGATTAATTTTTTTTCTTCTCAGATTCAATTTAGGTTGAGATGTTGGAGGCTGTCCTGGTAGTCCGGCGGCCAGCCAGTGTACTTGATGTTTTCATGTTTTTGGGCTGTAATTTTTTAAGCCCAATAGTGACCAATTGACATATAGATACACTGTTGGAAAGCTGGTGAAATTCTCTTTCTGACAATATGTATATATCTCCTTCATGAATTAAATCTACAATCAATAGACTATAAAGTATACTTGAAATTTCCTTGTAAAATGCTGAAATACCTATGAATTAATTACTTTTATGGTAAAATAAAGTGTATTTTTGTATCCCTCATGTCTGATAATCATGATTTAGCCTTTTAAAGTAGTCAGATTTGTCAATTGGGCGCTGTGATATGAAGTTTTCTTTTTTTTTCTTTGGTGTATGCTGGTGGCCATTTTGTTTTATGCAAATGAAGTAGTTCATCCCAACTTTTTTCTGAAGGAGCACATCCTATGGAACATTTTGGCACCCTATTCATATGATCCTGTGTAGGGGTGCCGGGTAGGCCCTGCTGGCTTCTGGACTATGGATCTAGCTATGATCTTCTCTGTTTGGGATTCTAATAATCCATTGTTCATTGCCAGTAACTGTCTTGTCCAAAAATTACTTTTTTCTGTGACTAAGAAGAGAAAGACAAGTGTTTAAATATTGACCAAGGATCCATTCATTTTAATCCTTTATAATTGACTTTTCTTTCGTTTCTCCCTTTAAAAGACGCTTATCATTTGTGGCCATTTTGTCTTTCGCAAGTAAATTCTTCCCATATGCTGCGTTTACATTTTCTTTTGTTCATTAGAAACGGTCAACCAAAACTGTCAACATCTTCAGTTTTTAAGCTGGTCTAGCTGGCTGGCTATGCATGTATGATGTGTACAGGCTGCACTAATGGAGCTAGAGGCCTGAAAATTGATTGTCACTAGATTCTCCACTATAGTGGTCTTGAGCCAGATTAAGCTAAGCTTAGTAACTAACCACTTTTTAGAAACTGTCAACATAGGTTTCTTCAGTTTTTAAGTTGGTCAGGCTGCCTGGCTATGTATATATGTATGATGCATACAGGCTGTACCAATGGAGCTAGCGGCATGAAAATTTAAGCATTTACTCCTTTTTATATCTAAAATAAATAATTTTTTTTGTTTTTTGAAAAATACCCCCCCCCTCCAAATAGGTTTACAGTGGGGGGGGGGATGGGGGTGTTCAATTTGCAATGTAAGTTTATGCTAAATTGATCCCTTAGTTTGTGTCCGGCAGCATTCACACTTATTTTTTTTGAAAATTCAGACTTTTTTAGTGATCACTGCCCCACAAAAGGCAAGAGAAGTAACTTATTCATTGATCACCCATTTTTTTCAATTTTTTAATTGATCACCCATTTTTCCAATTTTTTAATTGATCACTCCCAACACGGCATGCTGCCAAAAGACATTGGACGCATGACTGTTTCTACTGGCTGACTAACCAAGTCTGTTTTTATGTAGTTACTTCTTGTTAACCTGACACTGACAGTTTGTTGTTATTCTTCAAGAGTTGTTTTTCCATTTTTATTGAGAGACTATTGTCTGGTGCCGGTGTCTCTTGTTATTTTGGATGACATCTTGGCTGTCCTGTGTAAGCACTTCACTGTCTGCCTCTCATTTATGTTGACACTATTTGGTTCTTTGGTACGGCTTTCTTTACATTTTCTTTGGTACGGCTTCCTTTGTCTTTCTCTTCAAACCTCTTTGCATTTACTTTCTCTTCAAACCCGGCAAATAATGTATTTATTAAGTTGATGCAAAAGTATTTAGCATTTTTAACGCAATCTTTCATTCCTATATCGGGAATTGTGACAGGGATTTGGGATTCTCCCCCCTCAAGTCTCTAGTCACGGGGACACAGGATCCCCCCCCGTACCCCTATTGAATTCGGCACTAAATGACCCACCAAGGGTACGTGTGCCATTAAACAAAACAATCAATCAATCAATCAATCAAAACCAGGATTGGTTGAAATACTTGCTACATTTTGATTTATATATTTGATGTATTACTTTAAGCTGTAACATGTCCAATAAGATTAATTTTCATTTGATCACCAAAATTTAGCAAATAGTGTACCTAATTGTATTGCACAATTATAAGTTTTAAGTTTCTTGATGACAAAAATCCTAAGTACCATACATGCTAGTATATAAGACGGACATTTAATTTTAAAAAAAGCTATAGAAATATTACACTGCATCCAATGTGCTGGTATTATGACTGAAGGGCCATCTACTGAAGTTCAATATGGACGATTATAGGATTTGAATGTGTTGCAGTAAGTGGTAGTTCTCCAAATAAAACTATTTGCCTTATAGCCCGGCATATACAGTAGATTTGTCAGAAGTCAATACTTGTCTTTATTTTCTGAGAGCTTAAGTGCTTTCTGTGGGCTGAGAAAGTCCATGTTCTGACTATTCTTAGTTACAAATACCTTCAGCTATTGATTTACATTATACTGACATTTGGCAACATAGCTAAAAACGAATAATTGTTCTTACATGTACTGATCATTGACCCTATTGATCTAACCATCAGTTCTTTTTATATATACATTGACTACATACTTTTTGTATATTTAGAACTTTGGCAGCAAGAATCTTAACACGTAGTTGGATAAGATCTGCTCTATACACTTTGTTCATCTCAGTGGATTCAAGTAGAGCTTGTATTGTCTTGATCCTCAAAATTATTTCTTTTCTTTATAGTTAGCCAAGATCTGCTCTATACACTTTGTTGATCTCAGCAGATTCAAGTTGAGCTTGTGTTCTCCGGATCCTCAAAATTATTTCTTTTCTTTTTAGTCGGCTAAGATCTGTTATAGTTAGCCAAGATCTGCTCTATACACTTTGTTGATCTCAGCAGATTCAAGTTGAGCTTGTGTTCTCCGGATCCTCAAAATTATTTCTTTTCTTTTTAGTCTGCTAATATCTGTTATAGTTAGCCAAGATCTGCTCTATACACTTTGTTGATCTCAGCAGATTCAAGCTGAGCTCATGTTCTCCTGATCCTCAAAATTATTTCTTTTCTCTTTAGTCGGCTAATATCTGTTATAGTTAGCCAAGATCTGCTCTATACACTTTGTTGATCTCAGCAGATTCAAGTTGAGCTTGTATTCTCCTGATCCTCAAAATTATTTCTTTTCTTTATATACAACTTTATTGGAAATTAACTGACCATGTCTAAGAAGTGCTTTAAAATCAAGTACTGATGTTAAATATTTTTTAATTTCTTCTTAAACATTTGAGCTATTGGATAACAGGTCAGCATTATCCAACTAATTTGGCCTGTCAGTTTTAAGTGGTTTGAATATTAAATTTTTAATTGGAGAAACTAGAAAAAGAATCCTCAACCCTTGTATTTGAGTAGTTTCTTTTTCGGATCACTAAAGTGTAAAAGAACTTTTTTAAATGAAAAATATTCTGACTCTTTATAGCTTAAGTTTAAAAAAACCCATTCTGATCTGATATTTACAAAATCTTGGAATTATTTAGTCTTAAGATTTTTTTTGTCAGTAATTACATTAGAATTTCAATAATCTGATAGATGTTTTAGATACTGTTTTATTCATTTGTATCTGCTTATTATTGTCCTCTGGATATATCTCCAGGATTGGTTGAAATACTTGCTACATTTTGATTTATATATTTGATGCATTACTTTAAGCTGTAACATGTCCATTTACATCAATTAAAAGAACTAACTATATTGTCTATAACTTTGAGAAGAGTCATTATGCATATGTGGAAAATATCTAAGGGGGGAAACATCTGTCCCCTTAAAGTCAGACTTGAACTACATAAAAAAGCCATAGTCAAAGGAGAGGTGGAAAAATCTGGTATGGCGGACCATATTTGGAGTGAGAAGGGTACAAATTACCCCCCTCTAGGATGAAGTCCAGATAATTTACAGGGAGCGTCGATGGGGAATGAGGATGTTGAAGGAAATGGCTTGTTGGTTGGATGCATGTCAGGTTAGTTCAGATTTCAACACCATGTGATTTTCTTTGCTTAGCAAAGCAGGTGTTTAGTTTAGAATCGCCAGGGTGCTTGGTTGGCCATATGGTTATGTCTGTGTATCTAGTGATGCTGAAATTGGTATAATGACCCCACCCCCCTAATTGGCTGAAGAATGGATCAGCCAAAATGGGTTGACAACATCAAGGATGCAAAGAAGAGATTTCAATTGTCCAAACAAAATTTGGAACTAGCTATAATTCAGTAATTAGCATGCTTCTTGTCAAACCCTGGCTGTGAATTTATTCCTCACTTGGTGCTCTATAAACATGGCTTTGTGCCAAAGTTGGCTTAATAACAAACGTGTAACCAGTTGGCCTACAAATAGTGTGAAACAAAAGAGTGGGGACAAATGAGCATGAGACAATTGAGCGAATCTATACCTTCAGTCAGTTGTGTGTTGGTTTATGTACTAGAAGTATTAGTAAAGCAATTATTTTTTATTTTTTTATTAGATGAAGTATTGTAAATATTACAACAGCAGATGGACTTTTAAAAATAGTTTGCCAGATAAAATCTAGTTGAGGTTTGGCCTGCTGGAAAGAGTTGATTAATGTTATTTATGATATAGTACAAAACTAACTGGTTTTTACTGTAAATAAATCATTGTATTGTCAGTAAGAAAAAAAATTCAACTCCCACCCGCAGAAATTCCCAATTGTCTGTTGGTATCAATTTTTATTTTTATCTTATACTTTATTTGCTCTTTGTCAAAAACTTTCTTGTGAGCAAATGATCAAAACATGATATCTATTTCTGATCTTTAGCTTTGAAGGAATCTATTCTAAGAATAGTTACTAGATATTGAATCACAAAGTTTTACAAACTTCAGTACACAATGAATGGCAAGAATTATGAGTTACCGTATTGATCTCTGAATCATTTTAACTTGGCATGTTAGCAATATTTGTTTCTTGTGTGGTTGTTACTTTATAGTTCTAAGTTACATTGTCCGTCTGCTTCTCAGGCTGCATTTAGCAAGCGAGTTGCTTCTTCTTCGTCTTATTTCATTCAAAGAGTTTCTCAGACAATTGAACTCATTCTTCTTGTTAATTTTGTTGTTCCCACAGAATTTCTGATGATCCATTCTACGGCCTTCTTCAGTTGTAATATCAGTAAGGAAAGGGAGGGTCTCCCTTTTTTTCCTCTGGTAGTGCAAAGCAAAAAAAAAAAGTTTAACCTTTTTAGCGCTATGGCCTTTTTGACCATATAGCAAAAAATTTTCAGCAACACGTGTTACCGTTTTTTGCTTTGCACTACTGGAAAAAAAGAGACTTTTTCCTCATGGAGATAACACCTGAAGAAGGCTGTAGAATGAATCGGCTGAAATATTGTGAGAACAGCAAAATTAACAAGAAGAATGAGTTAAATTGTCAAAAGAAAATCTTTGAATGTTTGACTCCTCTCAAAATTATAGACAATTTCATCTTATTTTTTTATTTTGTTCAAAGAGACCTTACAAAGTATCTTTGAAATTGCAAATCATTTTTATTGAAGGAAGTCCATTTTCTGTTGAAGTATCTATTCAATTTGATCACATTACAGAAGAGGGCTGGACTGTTTGTGCCAAGTTGGTTTAAATGTTAATACTTTCCTTAGATGAATAACAGTTAATTATGAAATTTCTGAATAGCATTATTTTGATTCATTGAGTAAACTTGTCCACCAAGACACAATACATCTTTCTGATTCTCTTCTTGCTGAGGTTGAAGAGATTGCACTTGACTGTATAACTAGCAACAATCAAGTGTTGTACAGATATTGTCAAACTCCAGTACAAAGTCTGGAGTTGACTTTGTTTTCCTACAAGAACAAGAACAATCCTCACTAAAATTAGCACTGTAAATTGATATGTAAAATTCACATGTGTTCAAATCACAGTAGGGGATACTGTGATTTGAACACACAACC
>VCCN01006196.1:4566774-4579720 GCA_006491835.1 Architeuthis dux
TATCGCTAGTATCTATAAAAAATTATCAAAAACGGAGACACACACACACACATATATATATATATATATATTATTCTTAGCCTAGTCTAGCACAGGGCTACAACAGTGGGACACCCAGTAAGTTCAAAACTCACTAGAAATGGATTGTGGAACTAGTTCGATAAATATTGCTCAGAAAGAGGTGCCATAATATATATGGGTTTGTGTGTGCATGTATATATGCGACAAAATCATCATAGAGCACTGAGTGGGGTTTTTGCTCTAGCAACCTTTATCCTCAGAAGCTGTAATCGCTGTGTTTTAGGTAGCTATCTCTGCTGACCTCCTCACCAGTACTTATGCATTTATCCACCTCCCCATGAGTGCAGAATGTGATACAAGGTCGGTTTGATGTGGGGACCCACAGACGTACGTGTGGGCAAGAACAAAAATTACCTAGTCCCCCAGAACAATGTCACTAAGGCGTCAGGGCAAACCACAACCCTCCCCTTTTGGTGCAATGACCAGCTGCTGTCTCAGTGCAACTCATATCACCCTCCCTACCCCCTCCTTGAGACTGGACATTGTATACCTTTTTGTGGCCACAGGCCGAATCTTGGGCCAGGTAAATACTTGATATGATTTGAAAATGCCAGATTGCCTATTGAGAAGTGGAAAATTACCATCTTTGACACAGTCTCGAGTTGTCTGTTGTAGACGTTTCTGGCCCAAAACAAGTAAACAATGGACAAATCCAAAATTTTCTTTTATAACATTATTTAATTTATTTTTATCAGATGAAGTATTAATCATTAGTATTAATTTTTTTATACTACTATTTACCTTCATCTTAATTTTTCAGTTGAGTTTTTATTGGAACTTAACATTGACAGCTTGAGTAAAGTTGCGATAAAAACAACTGAAAAATTAAGTATGACAAAAATAACAATAATAATGATCGTTTATAAATAATTGCAATGCTGCAGTACACTCTAAAAATAAGAATTTGTTAAAAATATTACTGCAACAAAGTCCTTTTGAACAAATGGTATCAATGATCTAGACTAAAGATATATTTCATAAGATATTAAATTTGCTGAGAACGCAGTCTGTTTTATTTGATCTAGATTTTCTGTGATGATTCATTTAAGTAGTGAAGGACTCTACATTGGCTGATCCTAAAAGCAGATAATCAATAAGTAGCTCAAGGACTGCCTGATTAACTGTTAATAAACATAATTTCTGAGATTAACTTCACAATGGGTTTTCTTACCTGTAAGAATCTTCTTCAGTCTTTTGTGTAACTATATCCTGTTTTTATAAAAAAATTTGAAATCAATATAAAGACTAGCATTCCAAGGGAAATTATGAATCACTGCCGCCCATATATGCTGTGTTGGGGGTGATCAATTAAAAAGGTTTGGATTTTCAAAAAATAAGTGGGCACAATCGAGTGACCAATTTAGCATAAACTTACATTTCATATTGAACCCCCCTCTAAAAACATATTTAGGAGGGGATTTTTCAAAAAACAAAAAATGTTTTCCCTGCTCATTGAGGAGTGTGTGTGTGTGGGGGGGGGCAACATTTCAAGATACATATAAATGTGTGAACACATAAATAACCTAAACCCAGCAATAAACCAGTGTTGTGGGTAGCAGCGATTAATTTAAAAAAAAAAAAAAAAAAAAATTAAATTAAATTAATCTCAGTTTATCAGTTTATGACTTTTTGCTTTAGTAATATATTAGTAATAATTTTTTTTTTTAAATCGGATATATTTAATAACTAATCCCAGATCTCATTATGTGTATTTCAGAGGCATGCATCAAATTTGTTAACTATAGTCCTGGCACTGTAATAGAGCCTCCGAGAAATCTCCGAGTTGACTAATAAAACTAACTGGACATGCCAGAGGGATCTCCAGTGAGTTGGAAAGGAAATTTCATGCTGAGTAAAGTTCACAAAAGAATACCTCAGAGCACATCCTTCCGAGTTATTTACAATCAAAAGTCACGAACCCTTATTTTAAAATGAAACACCTGTGTGGACTGATGGCTATAACATAGGAGAGGTAATTGCTGATGGATCTGCTCCAAAATTTAAAAACTTCTTCCATAGTCTATTGCTCTCTTTTCCTCATAATTTCATTGAGAAATTTTGCAAATATCATGGACAGAGAACCTTTGGAGCTATTGTGTAGTGCGGACAGGTGAGGTAATTGTACATGGATACACTCCAAAATTTCATGACTTCTTTTGTAGCCTATTACCATTCAGCAAAACTTCATTGAAATTCATTGAGAACTTTTGGTCTGTGTACAGACTGAGAAATTTGGAAGATATTGTGTGGTATGGACAGATAGCTACAATGTAGGGGAGGTAATTGTGCATGGATCTGCTCCAAAACTTGATCACTTCTTTCCCAATCTATTGCCCACTCTTCTATGACATTTCATTGAAATCTATTGAGTACTTTTGGAGATATCATGCGGACAATCATAGAAGTTTTGGAGACATTTTGTGGTTACCCAGTTAGCTAGGATTTAAGGGAAATAATTATGCATGGATCCACTCTGATCTGGAATGTCTACCTAAGATATTCCTACTCACTGAAGGTCCCTCTAGCATGTCCAATTGGTTTCATTAGTCGACTCAAAAATTCCTACAGGGCTTTATTACAGTGCCAGGACTAATGTGTTAGTCCATGTATTATAAGAAAGCTGATTAAAAACCATGTTTTTCATTCATTTGGTATTTAGTACAACGGTGTCCAATGATAAAACAATTGGTAAAGATCTACATCCGTTAGTTTTTAGAAAAAATATTTTAAAGATTTTACGAGGGGCGTTCTATTTACAATATAACTGTATGGTAAACTGGACCGTTACTTTCAGTCTGTTGTATGGAAGTGAGGCTTCGAAGCATGTTACTTCCCTTGTGAAGGTTGTTAACTAGGTTTCTTTGATATTTTAATGACGATTTTTCTGTACAAAAAACCTTATTGAAAGCACAGAAAAATAGGTCATTAAAATATCAAAGAAGCCTCACAAGGGAAGTAACTGAATACTTGGAAGTCCAACTTCCATACAACAGACTGAAAAGTAACGGTCCCATTTACAATACAATTACATTGTAAATAGAACCCCCTTGTAAAACTTTAAAAAACATTTTTTTCTAAAAACAAACAACTTCTAGGAAGATTGATAGTCTAACGGATTAAAAGCACAAAAAAATACTGGAGGAAAAAAATGTTTATATTTTTTTTCGACTTGGTTAACGGATGTAGGTCTTTACCAAACAATTTGCTCAATTATAATCCATTAAAATGGTATACTTATAAATGATAAACCATAGTAAATTCATTGCAGGAAAAACATTTATGACAAGGATTAATTATTGAATTTCTTTCTATTTTCTCTCACATTGTTAATGTTAATGTTATTTATTGTATATTCAACTTATTTCCCTTGTTATAACTCTTTTATTAAAAAATAACAATTGCCTCTCCAGAATAGTATTTCTGTATAAACTGGTAGTTATGGATGTATTAATTCTCAAGTAACCCATTCAATAAATGATCACTTCATGTATCTCCTGTCATAGTCATTAAAAGATTTAGAAACCGTCAACCAAAACAGTCAACATAGGTTTCTTCAGTTTTTAAGTTGGTCTGGCTGGCTATGTATGTTTTGTGCGTACAGGCCACACCAATGGAGCTAGAGGGCTGAAAATTTCAACATTAGTCTTTATTATGTCTAGGAAAAAACTTTCTTTTTTCTTTTCTTTTTTTTCAAAAATTCTCCCCCAAAATAGGTTTTTAGAGGGGTGATCAATTTACAATGTAAGTTTATGCTAAATTGATCTCTTAGTTTGTGTCCAGATGTGTTCACGCTTGTTTTTTTTGTTGAAAATTCAGACTTTTTAGTGATCCAACAAAAGGTGAGAGTAACTTGTTCCAATTTTTTAATTGATCACCCCAAACACGGCATGCTGCCAAAAAACGTTGGTTACGTGACGGTTTCTATTGAATGACTTGATCTGATATAACAACAAATGAGACACAAAATTGCTGAACTTAAATGAACATTTATTTAACGTTATTGTCCGTCTGCATTGTCTCTGGAAGTAGATCTGCACTCAGTCTCTGCAGTGCACATATTTTAAATAAAATAAAAATGTATTGACTATATAATGTCCACAGGTAATAAAAACTAAACTTTGTAAAAAAAAAAAACACTTATGAAAAATAAAGAATTAGTGCACTTAATAACAGCATTTATCAGCAGACAGCAGCATCTCCTTGTTTCTGAGAAAAACAAGATTTGTAAACTTACATTATACATAAATAAATAAAAAATAAATATTAAAGAAAATAAACAATGTTAGTTTAGTGCACACAGTAGCACCTAGCTATAGCTCTTTTCTTTGTTTTTGGTCCAATGAACATTTATTTAACACTAAAATAATGTATTATTCACTTGAACACAGAAAAATATTTGAAAAAAAAAAAAAATGTTCCTTATCTCTGTTTTGGAAATGAAAAAGTCATGAAGTGTATACGTTAGTTCTAAACACTGTATAATCTACTTCAATGTTTACCCATTATTTTATTTCCCTCTGGTATTTTCTTCTGTTTTGCTTCCACACAACCAGCCGACAGCTAAAGAAGCCTAAGCATATCTTCCCTTCCTTTCTTTCATAGGAAAGAAAGAAGACTAAGAATCAGCACAACTACCTCCACCCTCCCTCCATACACCCTCTCTCTGCGTTGTATGGTCGTCTCTCTGAACTTTACTACCCCACCTCTGACTTGGTCAACCCTTTGATCTCGCCAAGCCGATGTAATCTATCTACCTTGTCAGAACACTGAATTTATGAAAAATTACATGCTTTCTTATCCCCTCTCTTTCAACCTTTCAGTTTTAATTTTAAACGAAAAGGTACTTTTTTCTATTAGAATAAAAATCGGCCCCATGAGCTCAATAATCGCCTGATGCCGATTATCTCAAAAATAAAATATTGGCTCGATTAATCGGTTGACCTCTATTTGTAGATTTAACTATTTTCACCTTTGCTTGCAAAATACTTTCTTTTCATTCTAGTGTTTCTACTATATTAAAACAATGACATTTGGACATGTCAAATTTCTTTAAATACAAGCTATATGATAATTATAATGACATTTATTAGTTGAGAACCTATATTTGCCTGCCGCCGGTGTGAGCAACTGCTAAATGAGCGTATTCTGTCAGATATAAAATTATCCATGATTTGATTTCATACTGTCGACATATAGAACCACATTATATTCGTGCTTAAAACACGAATGTGAGAGTAGAGAAGCAAACAAAGTGTAGGTTTAAAAGACTCTTGCCTTCCATGAAATCTTCGTTAGCTCAGTCGGTAGAGCAGAACCTGCGGATAAGGTTGCTTCCAGGGTGGATGCGGGTTCTATCCTCGCACAGTTTGTTTCTTTATTCTCATTTACAATTTAGGCCGCTTGTTTAGCAGTCGCTCACACCGTTGCCGGGCAAATATAGGTTCTCAACTAATAAATGTCATTATAATTATCATATTCTGTCGGATATAAAATTATACATTATTTGATTTCATATATATACATGTATAACACAATATTCATAGAATAGAACAATATTATAAGGAATATTTTATATGTGAAGTAACAGGTGGCACGATGAGCTCGTTGTTAAGGCTGCAAAAACATGCACTTGCTATTAATTAATACAAACATTAGAAACCATCAATCAAAACTGTCAAAATAGGTTTCTTCAGTTTTCAAGTCTGTCCAGCTGGCTGGCTATGTATGTATGGAGCTAGAGGGTTGAAAATTTCAACATTTACTCCTTATTATGTCTAGAAAAATCTTTCTTTTTAAAAAAAAAATTCCCTTCTAAATAGGTTTTTAGTGGGGGTTCAGTATACAATGTAAGTTTATGCTAAATTGATCCCTAGTTTGTGCCCGCTTGTTTTTTGAAAATTCAGACTTTTTAGTAATCTAACAAAGGATGAGAAAAGTAACTTATTCATTGATCACCCCATTTTTTAATTGATCACCCCCAACACAGCATACTGGCAAAAGATGTTGGTAACATGCCGGTTTCTATTGAGTAAGAAAACCTGTTTGTCATAGTTCTCAAATGTCAGTGTATTACAATAAATCCTTGAGCTTATCTTACAGACAATATAATCCTATATTATCCTCACATTAAATGTTGAAAATGAAATATCAGTTATTTTTATAAGGTCAGAGAAACTCCTAATTTACTTCTTCTTACCAATCTGGTTGGTTTAGTAGTGTAACCACAATTTAAAATATGTCAGATATTAATCACTGCTACCCACAACACTGGTTTATTGCTGGGTTCTGACATTTATATGGATCTATATGTAAACTGGACTTTGCCCAGCCCTAACTGTTCATAGCAGAAACTCCCCTCAGTGAGTAGGGAAAATGTTGATTTTTTTGAAGTTCATCCCAAGGCTTACAGTTTTTTATCAGATGAAACACTGCTAAAATTGTACACAGATGGAAAATAGGAAGCAAAAAAAGATGGCAGCTTGCAGCTTTACTGTACCAACATTTGTTTGGACAATCTAATCTCGTCTTCATTCAAAAATATGAAGAGGAGGTTAGATTGTCTGACCAAAGTTGCTTTTGTTAATGACTCTTCTCAAAGTTATAGACAATTCCGTTATTGTGTTTTATGTAATACAATAATCAAAACTTTCCTCTTAACAAATAGAAATTTTAGGTTGAATATCTGGTAACCATTATTAATCACCACTACCCACAACACTGTTTTATTGCTGGGTTTAGGTTATTCATGTGTTCTGACATATATATGTATCTATCTATGTATCTGAACCTCTCCCAGCCCTCAAACAGACTTTGCCAGCCTAACCGTTTATAGCAGAAACCTTTTTGCACACACACTCCCCTCAATGAGTATGTTTTTTTTAAATTCCCCCTTAAATAGGTTTTTAGGGGAAAATGCAACGTAAGTTTATGCTAAATTGGTCACTTGTTTGTGCCCGTTTGTTTTTTGAAAATTCAGACTTTTTTAGTGATCACAGCCCTACAAAAGGCGAGAGAAGTAACTTATTCATTGATCACCCCTTTTTCGAACTCTTATTTGATCACCCCCAACAGAGCATATATGGGTGGCGGTGATTCATAATTTTCCTTGGAATGTTTTTTATTTGATGAATTTATGTTATTCATTTGCAATCATTGCCTTTTTTTATTGTTCTGATCTTTTTAGCTTGAAGTTGAATCTTTTTTTCTTTCTGTTTTTTCTTTGTTTTTTCTTTCTGTTTTTTCTTTCTGTTTTAAGATATATTTTTAAACAAATACCAAAACTTTGAGCTCTTGAACTTCTGCTTGGAATCTAGAAATTTCTGGCTAACATTTGATCTTTGTAATTGACATTCATCTGATATATGATTGCCATTTGTCGTTTAACTTAAAGTCTCACCTTCACAATAAACCTATTATATTACTTTTCTTCCTGCATTGGAATATTGCACTTTAATTTTAAGAGGGTAGGAAGAGAAAGATGAGAAAAGAAAGTTAGGTAGTTTAGGAAGCGAGAAAGGAAAGTTAAGGTAGTTAAAAAAAAAGAGGGTAGGAAAGAAAGTTTAATAAGAGGGTAGGAAGGGAGAGTCACCAGTGGCGTAGCAAGGGTTCTCAGCACCCGGGGGCAAAAATAACCCCCCCCCCCATGTTTTGATTATTATTTTGTGACTCATTACACACTTATTGACAATAACATGAAGAATTAAATACCACCTTACATAGGCCTAAAATAAAATCACACTGTAACATTTAATTAGTATAAATTGAATTAAAATATTACTTATTTTATTAAATAAATTTTTTTCCTACCCAGAAAATCAAAGTTGTGATTTTTTTCTTCCGATTATGCTTTTTTAGGTAGCTCTGGGTAACACTACATTGTGACTTTTTTGTTCTGGGATTCTTTTTAAAATATATTGTAGACTTTGCGGCCTTTCACACTTGCGCCCAGGGGTGATTGCCCTCCGTTGCTCCCCTCTTGCTATGCCACTGAGAGTCAAAGAAATTTAGTTAGTTTACTGAGGTGGGTAGGAAGATTTTTGCATATGAAACTTTGATTTGTTTGTATAAACATTTAGATAAAAACCTGGATGGGGCAACGAAGATTGGAAGGGATAAGGGAGAGAATTAGAAGATACAGGTAAAGGGTGAGAAGAGCAGAGGCATGAGATAATGGATAATCTTAGTTGTCAACACCCGTAGAATTTCCAAGGTTACATCTATTTTCTATAATACCATAACATTAGTCATTCTTTCAGGCACTAAGCTTTCAACATGCATGTGTGATACTATGGTTATGCTAGATTTTACAAGTACATGGTTCTACTTTCCAGACTGAGACCCTGTCCCCCCTGCTAGGCTACCAGTAGTGGACTGCAGACATCTTCTCTGCCTCATAAGAAAAGCAATAATCCTGACCTGAAGCAGATTTTAGAAGTACTGTATCGCATTACCTCCTGTACCAGACAGAAGATGATATATCAACTTGATCTTCGAATAAATACTTTGTTATTGTTTGTAGCAGCGTCACGTGTTCCTGTTTCCAGCAGACTTCTTGACTTAACTGCTACTGTACACCCGTTTTCGTTTTTCATTGATGCTTCAAATCCAGCACCCAGACTTCGTCCATCGATCTTTGAACACAATGTAGGGGTGGTCTAGGCTTGGCATGGATTGGCTGTCAGAGGTCGAAAGGTGGTGGTATGCATGATATAAGTATTTAATGAAGATGCACTGCAGTAATGTGGTGGTGTGGAACATACAGTTGGAGGGGATCTATGAGAAAGAATCGTTTTGTCATAAGGACCAAATGCTTTATTTTAAGCATCAACTTAAAGTAAAAATCAGATGTGCTAGGAAAAGATTGCTTCGCATAAGGTGTATTCTGACAAATCCAAAAAAAGGTTTGTAAACCCCCCTCCCCCAATTTTAATGAGATTTAATGTAGATCATCATCATCATCCGTTAAAATATATAAGATGTAATTTTCTAATTTTTATTCTAAACATTAAATTAATCTTCTCAGTTTAGTATTATTGAAAATAAAAATGCAAATATTTCACACCATATGACCTGTTTATCATCATCATCAGCCGTTATAAGTCCACTGCTGGATAAAGGCCTTTCGCATCTTCTTCCATGACTCCCTATCTTGTGCTAACCTCTGCCACGTCTTAGTCCTCCCTCTGATCCATATCAATCTGTTTCTATCTCTTAGAGTTATCCCTATCATTGCTCTTTCCATGGCTCTCTGCGCTATTCTGAGTTGGTTTTCAGCTCGTTTTGTTAATTTCCACATTTCGCATCCGTAAGTCATGGCTGGTATTATGCAGCCATTGTATACCTTACACTTTAAGCACATTGGCAAGTCATGATCTTTCTCTAGCTTTATTACCTGTCCTAGGTAGATGTATTGATCGACCTCATCTAGAGTCTCGCCTATCTTTAAGTTTGACACAAGGCTAGTGGGTGAATTGAAGAAATTGCTGGCAATCCTATTCTCATTTATAAGCCAAATAATAAGTTGAAGAACACAAGCAGAAGTTTATCTTTGTGCTATGGAAGCAATCAAAACTTATTCACCAGAATCAATGAAATTGTCCAACAGATGGTCAGTGTCTGACAAGAATCAACTTGTCTCTTTAGATTGATTAGCATTACAGCTGAACTGTCAGACAAACCTGAATAAGGAGAACTACGTTTATATGCCGGACTATAACATGAATGGTTTACAAGGGTATCTGGAGGATTACTGCTCACTGCATCTCCTCCAAGCCCCATAGCTGTCCATATCGAGCTTCAGTAGACTGCCTCCTAGTGTTGATGCCAGCGCATTGGACGCAGTATACTATTTGCATAATTTCTTTTTTTAATTAAATGTCTGTCTTCAGGGTGTTAGTCAGGAATTTGATTTCCCCACCGTTTTTATAGGACTTGGAAGTTTTCCGAGGTGCGCATTCTTGTTAATCACTGCTACGAAAGGTTTAAGTTATTCATGTGTTCACACATTTATATGTATCTATCTATATATGTATCTGGACTTTGCCCAGCCCTAACTGTTCATAGTAGAAACTTGAAATTTTTCAAACACACTCCCCTCAATGGGTAGGGAAAATCTTTTTTTTTTTTGTTATTTGTAAATCCCCACCTCAAAGTAGGATTTTAGATGAGGTGTTCAATTTTATCTATCTATGTAGCCGGACTTCTCTCAGCCCTAACCGTTCATAGTCAACTTCGGCATCCAACCATCTTAAGGGGGCTCCACTCCCTGGTTTGGAATCAGAGTTGTCCTCTTCTAGACTGGTTGCCTTCCCAAGGCTAGAGAGCCCAATCTGCACTGCTATTTTTACTCGTAGCTGGGGGGAAGTGATGGATTCATGCTTTTCCTAAGGTCATTAGTGCAAAATGAACATAACTAGCCCCAACTGGAGTTTGAACTCGGGTTGCTGATTCTATCGTCCACGTGACTACACCATCTCCTTCAGGGATATAAGTACAAAGTGAACAGCCTCAGCTGGAGTTTGAACTCGCTTCAATGATTCTATTTTATGTGCAAATAATCTTTATGCCAATATGCACCTACCTATGGAAATTTGTAGTTCAGAGGAAGTAGCTTATTATGATCAATTTGGGACAGGCTCTTTTAGATAACAATAACTGGTTGCTAATATTAAGCAAAGGATATACAAATTGGAACAATTTACATTCACTGTTATAAATTCATTGTTATTAAATTGTTATAAACATTATAAAAAATTAATATTAAATTTATTTTTAATTAAAAATTTTTAAAAATTCATTTTAAATAGTGTTTAGGACTGACTGATTTTGATAGCAATAACCATTTTGATCACATTATCCGTGATTATAATGAATTAGAATTTAACAAAATGATATGCTGTGTTATGGTAACAGAGATAAAAACCAACATACAGAAATTGGATGATTTATAATATGTACTAGCATAGAAAGAATCCCTAAAAAAAGTAACATTTTTGCTGTATTATGGAAACAAACCAAAAACAATATACAGAATTTGGATCTTTAGGTAAATTCAAACCAAAAGTCACTGAGCAAACACAGGAACCATGACAGTTTTAGTGTTTGTGTTTTAGTTTCAGTGTTTCTAAATTTGCAGCGATAAGAGGATAAAATATATTACTGATTTTTAGTTACAAAAAGTGGGGGTCGCTTTATATCCAAGGTTGTAAGTAAATACGGTAATAAATATTAAATTTAATGAAATTAAATTAATAAATATTTTGTAATTTTAGCCCATAGTATGCTTTTTCAATCCATCCATAATTTGCTTGTCAAAGTGATCTATGATTTCAAGTGACTTATTTTGGTTTTTGTTCTTTTAAAATTAGTCTTTTTAGCGACTTTTGCTGATTTGATATCCACTTCCCCCTACCCAATCTGACTGATTGACAATACTTGAGGCTTGAAATCCTGATTTATTTTTATCTCTGTAGCGGTAGCTCATGTATATGTCATCAGACTACAAAGGTCTTTGTCAGGCAATCAAATTGCAGTTGTGGCAGTGTGTCTTATAATTTTATATATACTTGAATATACTTGAAATAGGCTTTTTTTGACAGAGGTAAATTGTGTCATTAAGCCAGCTTCAGTGTAGTTGGGCTGGGTTTAAACTAATAAGAAAAATGGTAGTTAAATTTGTTATGTCTGATATCAGAATAAAGATTATTTTTTTAAATATTCCCAGATGTGATCGTCTTTTCACTTAAGTCAGGTTGGAATTACGTGACAGACCAACAGACATCTGCACAAAAAAGTGACAATGGTATTTATATAGATGAATTTAAAAAAAAGTGACAATGGTATTTATATAGATGAATTTAAAAAAAGTGACAATGGTATTTATATAGATGAATTTTTAAAAAGTGACTGTTATTTATATGGTTAGATGACTTTAAAAAAGTGACAATGGTATTTATACAGTTAGATGAATTTAAAAACATCATTAAAAGTTCATCACGCAGACTTTAGGGTTGGGAAAAAAATTCTGTTCTGTTAACAAAAGCTAATTTATAGTAGTATGAGCAGAGCTGGATTCTCGTGTGTAAGAAGTGAATGCTTTGTGAGGTGTGGGAAAAAAGGAAAAATCTGTACAAAACTGTGAAATAACAATGCATGGCTGACAAGATAAAAGGCACAGAAAGCAAAAGATGCAACGCTCTAAAACAAATTGTTGAAGGTTGTTTGACATTAAGTTAATGAATAGATTTAACTGGTGCCAGCTGCTGAACTATTAAGCATGAAATTGGCTATGCCTTGTGCCTCCCCAGTACTTTTGCTCAGTTGGCGGTAAACTGGTGTTTGCAGAACGCTCTCCATGTTGTTCCTTTTAAACTTTGAACCTGTCTATCTTCATCAATGGTTGTTTGAACATTTCCTTTTATCCCTTTCTGTCTTTCTGGCACACTCTGCATGTCCTTGTGCTGTCTGTCTGTCATATAGCATCTTCGTCATGATTAACTGCAGTGGTAACAGGCTGTCAACTTGAATAGTAGTTTTTTCAATGTTTGCAGACGTTTGCCTGGTTTTTGGTAATAAGAGAGAAAGAAAAAAATACATTCTTCTCTATCTTTACCTATGACAGATTGTCCCATTTGTAAATCTGGCTTAGAACTCAAATAGTTCTTCGGATGATTGAACTCCTTCTTGTTGTTTGTGTTGTTAACACAACGTTTAGGCCGATCCATTCTTCGGCCTACTTCAGGTGTAATATCCGAATGTGATGGGGTAAACAGAAGTTTTTTTAATTTCAAAGGAAGTAACCTTTATAATGTAGGCATCGGGTGTTTCTTTGTCCTTGTCTTGTCAGGTTTGGGTTTTTTAAATTAAA
>VCCN01006196.1:4586965-4598380 GCA_006491835.1 Architeuthis dux
TGAAAACACGGTACTCGAGGTACAAGTTGAAGATATGAAAAATAATCTCTGAAAATACAGTACCAAGTCAACTTTTTTTCATTTAAAACACCAACCACCATCTGTCTTCTTCTAAGCATGTTATCATTGATTCTTTATTGTTGTTGAAGTCATAAAAAAATTATTTTTCTGTCTTCTAATAATCCCATCTTTTTAGTCTGTAAGCACATCTATCTCGTTTTTTTTAATCAACTGGTGTCTTTTTTGCATCATTTTCATTATCTTTTCCTATCAAATCATATCTGCATTTTATTTTGCTGTCATCACGAGTAGAACAATGAATTTCTGACAGGTGGCAATCTTTACTATTTTATCCTGGTCAGGAGAAAGAAATTAATTTGGTTGACTCAAACCAACATGCCACGGAGAGATCAACGTGTTTGCTTTTGATTAAATATTCTATTTGCTGTACTTAATAGTTTGACAATTCTTTTTTTTAATTTTGGAAAAACTGTCACTGCTCTTTGTGTCCAGATAAGTGCATGTTTACCTCATCTACTAAAACCCAAGGACATAGTCAAAAGCTCCAGGTTCAGACATCCACTGGGCTGAGAGAATTTCTTCTCCACTCGAGTGACCAAACCATAGAATGCTCTCAGGGTAGAGACTATTTCCTCCAAGTTGATCAATGCTTTCAAAAACAACTCAATGAAGGATATCGGAAACTCAAATTTTCGTATTAGCATAGTCCAACCCTGTCTGCTTGGCTGGGCAAGAATGTTTGGTGGACCGCATATGGTTTCATGATGCTATTCAGCTGTGATTCAAACCTAAGGCATATTTGTCTCGGTAATTATTTGAATAGCTAGAGACCTTATTTTCATAGACCTCACTTAGGGCCTTTTAATTACAAAAATGTTTAGTCATAACTGGCAACTTTTGAATATACCAAATACTTGTCTTTGAAACACTGAACATTGGTGCTGAAATATGCAACTATCTCATCTACTAAGCTGGCCATATTATTTTTCAAGGTGTTCAACCCTTTCCATGTCATTTATGCAGCAAAAGTTTTGCAACCACTGATGCCAAATCATATATGGGCTGAATGTTTGCCTCAGTAACATGATTTTCAGCCTGTCTCTATTTTACACACTTAAAGCTAAAAGACTTTTCCTCCGGAACCAACCGGTAGTATGTACATAGCAGTGTAAATATATTTGTATATATATTTTCTATAGTTTGGAGAAGGGTCATTAACATTCAAATAGTTCTTCGGACGATTGAACTCCTTCTTGTTGTTTGTGTTGTTAACACAACATTTCGGCCGATCCATTCTTCGGCCTTCTTCAGGTGTAATATCCGAGAGTGATGAGGTAAACAGAAGTTTTCTAATTTCATTAGAGTGTTACAGGTTACCCCATTGAAATTAGAAAACTTCTATTTACCCCATCACACTCGGATATTACACCTGAAGAAGGCCGAAGAATGGATTGGCCGAAACATTTTGTTAACAACACAAACAACAAGGAGTTCAATCGTCTGAAGAACTATTTGAATACTTGTATATAATTTAAAATGTGATATTATCCTGAGCTTACAATGTTATTTCCCTTGCCATTCCATCTCTAAAAATCCACCAGAGGGCGGCAAAGTTGCCTGCTACAGTATAAAACCTTGTAGACAATTGGTGTGTCTTTACTACTGTTATCAGAATAGTCTTGTTAAGTTAGTATTTTGAGTTATTCCCCTTAGGCAGGAGAGTGCTTATCTACTTCTGGTAAGGGGGCGCTGTTTTACATTCTGGTGAACGAGCAGCCATATTGGTTTTAAGAGGAGATCAGAGACGACACGTGGGTGTTGTTGGCTGCGGTCATTGTAAATATATGAATAAAGGATCTGTGAGTACATCTGTTTGCATTTTTAAATTGTTAATCTGTCATTATATCAACCTTACAGTCTGATAGAGCACGAATACTTTTAGTGTGCACTAATGTTATAAGTTGTGATCTGAGCACAATTTGGTAAGCGTGATCACTTTTTTCATTACACAAGATATTACATGTTTTATTCTAGTTATCTAAGAATCGTAATGTCAATTGATAAAGCTATCTTTGTTCAGCAATGACTTGATTTCTGTTCATGGGTATTTTGAAACAGTTTGTTGCTATGGAGACCTACTTAATCTGAGATCCTTTTACTTACTGTGCTTAGTTTTCTTATTCCTCAGTCCTTATGAATAGATTAATTTTGGTTCTCTAGAAATAAATTTTAGATAAATAAAGTCTATTTTAGTATCATTTACAGATTAAAACAGTCATATATTCTATTAATATTAACTTGAATTTTTATGTTTTTTTTAATATGATAACCGTAGAACAGGGTAATCTGGCCACCCTTTTTGAGGTTTTTGACATGGTGTGTACACTTAATATCTGAAATAACTGTTTTTTATTACATGACTGTATACATCAGTGGTATTATAGGACAAAAAGTAGAACACATAGTGGCATTAAATAAGAGTGACATGGCAAAATATGTGGTGGCCCATTTACTCCGTGTTTTGGGGCAATTGGGCTGCCACTTGTAATAAACGACTAATTCAGCAAAATATATGCATGTATGATTGTACGAAACCAACAATATGCTGTGATTCTGAGCATAATATAAGGTTTAAAAAATCTGAAAAGTAGAAATTAAACTGATATTTGGTAAAAAATGAAGGGACAACATTGTCTTAGAGAGCATCATACATCAGTTTATCTGCTAATGAGATCAGCAAAATCTAGAAATGCTACTATATATACCTTATATGTGCTACTTATCAACAAAAAATAGGTGTTGCTTGATTTCTATACATTGAAGTAACCCTTAGTGCATATTTCATGGTTCTGATAATAGGGAAATACTATCTTTAATAGTAGTATGGACGGTGCCTAAAATAATTTCAAATGAACTGATATTGCTTAAAAATGTTTTTTTTTTTTGTTTTTTTTTGTTAAACACCAAAATGCATATCTGAGAATATGTATAACTACATAAAATATGTTGTGAAATTCAAGTAAATATAACAAATTTAATGATGGCCCAGTTCTACGGTAGCATAGTCCCCGTCAAAAATGGTGGGACTATTTACGTATGGATCCGAATTTCTGCCTAGGATCAGAGTATCAGTATGCTCTGCCTAGGATCATATCATTCCTTGGCCCACAGTCTAGGATTAAAGTGCTGTATCCATGTGCTCTGCCTAGGATCAAAGTGTTGCTCCCAGAAATTTCTGCCTAGGATCAGTGTTGTATCTGTGTGTTCATTGAAAATTATTACACACACACATTATATATATCATCATCAGTCATTATAAGTCCACTGCTGGTCAAAGGCCTTTCATGACAACCTATCTTGTGCTAGCCTCTGCCATGTCATACTGGCAAACTTTTCTATCTCGTCCCTCCATCTTGTGTCTGGTCTTTTCCTACTGTGTTTACTCTCCCTTGGGCACCAGTCGGTTATATATGTATATATTCATCAGCCGCCTCCGCCAGGAGTCCACTGCTGGACAAAGGCCTTTCCCATCTTCTTCCATGATGACCTAGATTGTGCTAACCTCTGGCACGTCTTACCAGCAAACGTTTTTATCTCATTCCTCCATCTTGTGTCTGGTATTTTCCTACTGCGTTTACTGTCCCATGGGCACCAGTCGGTTAGTCTTTCTCCACATCTATTGTCATCTCTTCTTGCTAGGTGGCCAGCCCATCTCCATTTTTGCTGCTTAATTATTTGTATAATATCCTTCATTCTAGTCCTATGAATACACATTGCCTTTCATATATGTGGATTCAATCTTTACTTGAATGGAAATATTGGTTATTTTTGCTAGTATTATTATAATGTAACAGTTTTTGTAACTGTTGCATATTTTAAAGTTCAAAACTAAGAGTTGCACTGTGACCTCCCATTGTGTATGAAATTTAACCTAGCAAGACTATTCAGTTGACGCCTTTAATTTTTTGCCTAAAAATCTGGCCTTAAAAACTAAATATATACACAAGACTTAGTTAAAAAAATAAAGATTTTGTGTTTTTAATCATAAATCCAACTGGCAGAATTATAGCTTTTAAAACATTTTATAATATACCTTCTTAGCATTTAAAAAAAAATATATAATACAACTGTAAAGTTGTGCCTGTGGACAGGATTGTTTTATATCTATTCACAGATTACATTTATTAATTGTCTATGTTATGTTGAGATGTGAACTAGCAGAGTAAGTCTCTTGTCTAGACATGATGTGAGCTCCAACAATACTGCATTGTTTCATATCTGAAAGGCTCCTTTTACTTGAAATGCTCTACTTGGTATTGTCTGTCAGTAGCATAAGAAAGTCAATGTAATTAATGTTCACAATGCTGTTTACTTGAGACTATATTTGGGAACCCCCGTGCCCCATCTTATCTACATAAAAAGACAATGTTTATTTGTGAGTCTGTCTATCTGCATCTTCAAAAAGGTATTGTATTTGCCAGCCGATAAAAGATGCTCATTTTTTCCACTAAAAAGTATTCAGAAATTATACTGAATTACACTTAATGCTCAGGTATTACAAATAGGAGACTATGTGCTGAAGTCTATAATTGTATAGCAAAGGGGTTTGAGATTAGTTATGGTGAGCAATAGTATAAAAGAAGATGCTCTTGTAAAACATACTTCCCTACCACAGGATTTCCTTGTTGATCCTCAAAGTATGTCTAGTTTAGAATCTTTTTATCTATTTATTTATTTTTATTAATTGAACATTTGAAAAGTTTCAAATTAAAAATTTAAGTGTCTGTGTAATTTTTTCAATTTTTGCCCCTTTGCCAGATTTGCATATACACAACTTTGTATTTCCAATATAAATGTTTTTCATTTAACTGAAAAAGAATGCAGACTTATATGCTGAAAGAGCAGAAGAAAAGAAAAAAAAGAACAGAAAAGAGACTTTAAGCTGGAAACAAACTAAACATTTTCATGAATTTATGATGACAAGGAAACTGTATGTGGTCGGTATAAATCTCAAACCAGGGCAGACGGAAGAGATTTTTAAGTAGGGATGCTTGTGGCTATAAAACATACATGACATAAAAATTATGGTTGGCTATAAAATGGCAACTTTTGGCTTGTTTTGACCACTTTTAGCATTTTTGTGGTGTTTTTTTTGCCATCTCTTTTGACATTTTTCGGCACTATTTTTTCAAATTTACTGCTTTTTAGCTCTTTTTGGAAGTCAAACTAGCACAAACAGTTGCTTTGAGCTGGCAACACTGTGGAATAATAATACAACTATCGTAGAGAAAATACTGATGATAGGGTGGTATCTTATAACTTGCTACACAGGTAAATAGGAAATTTGCATCCTACGTAAGCTACACACATGTGGGCAATATTTGCACATAATAATACACCTACACGGAAGTTAGCCTAAGAAAATAATCATGTGGTAGAATTCTACTCATGTTCGTGTTGGGAGGAGCCAATAACTTCTACTTTTTTTTTTAAATGGCACTTCAAACCTGAAACCCGAAACTGCAAAAAATTATGAAACATTTAATATAGGTATACAATCTCCTTATATTGTTTGCTTAGTAATTGAAATAAAAATGAGGTTTCCAATTAATTAAAAATTTGTGCTAAAGTTGAGAAGAGTGATTTGCTTTGAAGATTAATTTTGACATAATTATGAAGAAATTTTGGTTTGAATATTGAATTTCCTTTTCGGGCATTAGTTTGATATTTACTAAGACAGGTCTAGTTTGTCACTCAATAGTAACCGTCACATGACCAACGTCTTTTGGCAGCATGCTATGTTGGGGGTGATCTATTAGAAAAAGGGTTGATCAATGTTACTTCTCTCGCCTTCCGGCAGTGATCACTAAAAAGGTCAGAATTTTCAAAATAACAAATGTGAATGCTACCGGACACAAACTAAGGGACCGATTTAGCATAAACTTACATTGCAAATTGACCCCACACTAAAAACCTATTGGAGGGGAATTTTAAATAACAAAAAAGCTGTGCCTACCGAAGCTACGTTGGTGGTGACGAGTGTGAATAGGGTTGGTGGTCATGACTGAATTATGGCAGTGGTGGCGACTGGGAATTACGTTGGGAGTGATTTGGAAACTACAGCTTTGAAAACTAATTTACATTATTTTCTTCAATTAGATTAAGATCTGAAACTCGTATGATTTAAAGAAACTGCACTGAATTAGTATATAGGTATTATAGATGACTGAAATGTTATTTGGTATTTGTATTCAATATGGAAAGGTCAATTTGTAGCACGATGAAGTAAAGTGAGGAAAAAGCCAGTGGAAAGAACTACAAATACGCAAGATGTTGCTTCTGCGATCTTCTGCATACTATATATACCAGTATATAAGACGGACATTTAATTGGAAAAAAACTATGCAAATATTACACTGCGTCCAGTGCACTGGTATCATGACGAGGAGGCCATCTATAGAAGCTCGATATGGACTGTTATAGGGCTTGGATGAGTTGCAGTGAGCAGTAGTCATCCAAATAAATTATTTGTTTTATAGTCCAGCATATAAGGTATCTCTGCTTACTCAGTGTTGAATTCATGTTTGTGCCTGACCAGCAATTTTGACAAAATCGTTGGCAGGTCTTCAGCTGGATAAAGCTGCAACATATTTCTTTTTTTTTGTTTTTAAACTCCAAGCAATCTATTTCTTCAAGAAGGCCCCTACCTCTAAAACCTATAAAGTTTGTTTTTTTTCTCAAAACTGACAAATTTCCGGATGGTTCGAACGTCTAATGGATTGAAAGCAGAAATAACTACAAGAAGAAAAAAAATTTTTTTTTGGAGCATGCCGATGTGATCTAAACCGAATCTTGACCTAAATTAGTTTTCAATAAAAAATTTTTTTTTTTATGGTGCGTGTGTGCACACTTTTGACAAGTGACAGGCAAACCACACCAAGATTTTTAAAATCTGCTAAAAATCAACTAATTATCAGATTTCAATAAAAATGTTCGGTAATTAATTTATTCATGAAAAGGGTATATTGTAAGAAGACAGTTGTGGAAATATTTTTTAAGTCAACCCCCATTTAATTTCATGAAATTTCTATAAAATATTTGTTTTCCTATGTTGTTATATTCAAAGTTATTTTTTCCCCGGGCAATGCTGGGTATCCCTGCTAGTTTACAAATAAAGGGGAGAAAAGCATGTAATGATCAGTTATAGATTTTACAAAATATTAATGGCAGAAGAAGTGTATAATGGCCAATTAAAATAGATTTATTCAGGTTTATAGCAAACACAAATAAAACTATTCTACTATTATTATTAATTTTTGACTAGTATTTTCTTTCATCTTACCTTTTAAGTTACTTTTTATGGTAACTTTACTCAGGCCAGCAGCGAGTAAACTGCATGGATCGCAAATGAATATAAGGTCTGAAGGAAACCTGGTTAACCATAGCATTTCTTCTTACTGACTGATCTACTGCTCTTTATAGCAACTTTACTCAGGCCATCAGTCTAAATAAAAATAATATTACTGCTACTAATACTACTAGTGTAAAAACTACTAAAAAAAAAACAATGTTTCATCTAATGAAAAATAAATAATGATTATATTGAAAACGATTCTATTTCTAGAATTGTTTTTTCTGTGATCAAAATATTCTTCCAAAAACCAAGATATGCTTGTAATGTTTTTCTGCCTAATCTAAAAACACAAAAAAACCTCATTTCTTGGAATCTACTTCTGTTTTTGTCTTTTATTATTTGAATATCGGCAATTCTTATCTTGTCTTTGTGCCTGCACAATCAATACGCTTGTCTGTTTTTGTCACTGAGTTGTTATACTCATGGCTATTTGTTTACACCTTTTGTATGTTTGTGGTATGATTGCAGAAGAGTAACAAGCAGACAATAACTTATTTATATTGTGCTTACATGACTACATACAGAATCTTGAAAACAGGTTTTCTTTTACAGATTTATGTGGTTTTCTTTCTAGTATTTCCTTCATATTAACTGAAAACCTGACATATCTTGTTTTCATCTGATTCTCCCGAAAGCAATAAAAACTTGTAATCTTAAATAAATCATGGCTCTGCTGTGTAATTCATTTTTGTTGTCAAATTGATCATCATCCTGGTACTCTTTCCCAATCTAAGGCTGTCCATGCTAGGGAATATATTGTATTCATTTAATGTTATATTGTCCATGTGATGCTGTCTTTTGTTTAAATCAGTGTATATGTGGATTTCACTATCTGATCCAGGGATTGAACTACAACACTTAACCTACACCCTATATTCATTAGGCCACTGTATCAAAGGACATTAAGGGGTGTAATTTTGAGCCTTTAAATCTAATGTCAGATGGTTTGACATTCATTATCATATCAGGTTCGTACCATTCTTATAATTTTGTCTGCCTTTTTTAGATGAGGAACTGTGATTATTATACATTGATTCATTTGAACTATTGTTCACATCTTAGTTGTCTATAACAACCAAGATGAGAACAATAGTTCAAATGAATCCGTGTATAATAATGAGTATTCCGCATCTAAAACATCAGACTGATTTCTTTTACTTAGTCATCATTACAGACATTAGTTTCGTTCATCTATGTTTCCAGTGGTTTTCTTCTAGCTGATCAATTGTTATAGGTCTACACATTCTTTGGTTTATTGTTGTAAACATTTGAACTATCAAATCTTTTGTCAGTGCTCTTTTTTCCCACACCATTATCTGCAGAGATTTAATCTGTAATCGTACAAACAATTAAGAAGCCTTAATGTGATAACAAGCATAACACCCATATATGCTGTGTTGGGGGTGATCAATTAAAAAGTTGGAAAAAGGGTTTATCAATGAATTAGTTACTTCTATCACCTTTTTGTTAAGCTCATCACTAAAAAAAAATGTCTGAATTTTCAAAAAGCCAGCAGGCACAAACTAGTGAGCAATTTAGCATAAACTTGCATTGCATATTGAACCCCCCTCTAAAAACCTATTGGAGGGGGGGGGGAACCCAAACATTTTCCCTACTCATTGAGGTGTGTGTGTGAGGGTTAGACAATGTGGAAAAGAAAGAATGATAAAAGCATGTTACATCTCAAACATGTTTATTATCATGAAGATAAATCTCTCTGCATTTCGTCGCTGCGAGCAACGTTTTCAGAAGAAAATTGAACATAGCAGAGTCCTACGGTCATCCATGTGGTGTGTTATATGCCAAAAAGCCCATGTTTGTTAAAGGGGGAGTGACTTTTTTGAAGGGGTCAATGTGTGGGTGGCGTTGGGGTGTTAGATGGTGGCTGCTTTTTGGAATGGCTGGTGGATTTAACTTATAAGTGTGTAGATAAAGGATGTCTATTCTGGTTATCTGGGATTATAATATATATATATATATATATGTTTCTACTATGAACAGTTAGGGCTGGGTGAAGTCTGGATACATAGATAGATACACATAAATGTCAGAACAGATGAATAACCTAAACCCAGCAATAAACCAGTGTCATGGGTAGTGGTGATTAATTATACTTTCATACACAGAAAGTTCAGTTTTGAAAGTTGATATTTGTCATTTGATATGTTTTCTCTATAAAAATATTTGCTGGTCTATTAGTTGCATGCAAATACAAGAACCACATCTTTTTACGACTTGTGCAGTTTAAAATTTTTATAACTTTAGTTCTACATGTTTAAATCAACCTGTAAAAAGAGTAAAAGAACTTATTACATTTTTAGATTTTAGTTTTATTCTTGAGATTGTTAATCATCAACATATCCACTTTCAATACTTAGACAGACCATGATTCAATTAATTTCTACAAATACGTTTTGCAGTTGATTTCAGTAATACCCTGATTGGTATTAGTTATCCTGGTCTGCAGGTCATCAACAGTAGTGATGTACCAGAATACAAATCCGGTCGGATATCCGGCGCCGGATTCACAACAAATTATCACTGATGTGAATCCGGCGCCAGATATCCGACCGGATTTATATTCTGGTACATTACTAATCAAAAGAGCAAGATTTTGTTGAATTAAACCAGTCTTTACATGTCCCCATAAAAAGAAACATAATGGGCTCAAATATGGTGATAGAGATAACCAAGAAATCGATCAACTTCTTACAATCCACTTGTTTGGGAAATTTTCATTCTGAAACTGTCTCAAGTCTGTCTTGTTGAAATGTTGTATCTCCAGTTTAGTTCTAATTTTCCAAGTTCAGGAATAAAGTAATTTTGTTGCAGGACACACTACACGGTTGACTTTCGCTTCTTTTGAAGCCATATGTCCATCCTAATTCTGCAAATGAAATGATGACATAATAAATAAACAATAATAATAACATTGCTAGATTACAATAAATAAATTAATCAATTCTCAATAGATAGATTTTATGATCATGCATAGAAATGCAGTTTTGAAAATTTAAAAATGCGCAAGGACTTAACTGTATAACATAACAGAATTCAGATTTGAAGCTAAAGATGGTATCATAGACATTTTAAAATTCAAATGGTTCTTCGGATGCTTGAACTCATTCTTGATTGTGTTGTAAACACGTCTTTTCGGCCGATCCATTCTTTGTCCTTCTTCAGGTGTAAAATCCGAGTGTGATGGGTTAAACAAAAGTTATGTTTAAAGGGGATAACCTGGGTGTTTCTGTGTCTTGTCGGGTTTAGGTATGTTGAGAAGTGGAAGCCACATTGGGTTGAAATCTGCACTTGTCTGGCTAATGCATTTAGTCGACATTTTGATGTGAGCTGTTTCATTCATCATGTTTACAACACAAACAACAAGGAGTTCAATGGTCCGAAGAACCATTTGAATATTAATGACCCTTCTCAAAACTATAGAACAACACAAACAACAAGGAGTTCAATCATCTGAAGAACAAAAAAAATGACCCTTCTCAAAACTATAGAAAATACATTATTAAATGTTTAAATGTTAAATATCCATGTATTTCTTTAAGAGCAGTGATTCTGAATGTGGTGCGCATATATTTAAATATATTGGGAGGCAATTTGAATTTAAGTATGAAGAGTGAAAAGCATTTCATGGCACAAAACTGAGCAATTCTTAATGATACAATACTATTAATTCCTAATACCATTAATTATTTTACCATAGATTTCAGAGTAACTGATGCTTAATTCATTAACTTTGGGAGGTATAAAAGCGATGAGGTAATTGTGTTGTTGTTACTGAATATGGCACAGTAAAGAAATTACAAAAATAAAAGAAATTGAGTTTATTTCTCGTTGATTTAAAATTCAAAGTTTTGGTAAATTTCTGAATTTAACATTATATTTGTATGCCCTTTTAACAGCAAGTTTGCTTTATTTTAGTAAGTGGGCCATCAGGGGGTATTGAGCCAAAAGATTCAAGAACC
>VCCN01006196.1:4621229-4635958 GCA_006491835.1 Architeuthis dux
GCTTTAGATATTTCACTCTTGATGGTTTTAGACTATAATTTCTAAGCCTGTACAAAAAGTAACGTTTAGAATTTTTAAGTACGGAAGACTAAAACGGCTATATAGTTATCGTTTTTTGTTTACATAACTAAACCTAAGCAAGTCGAAATTATTATTCAATTTTTTTTTTAACATTCATTTCGATAGGGGTTCAACTTTGTTTTTAGTATTCATAATTCTGATTAAAAAAAAACATTCTGTTATCCCTTTTGCCGATTGCTTTCAATAAAAAAAGTTACAAATGAATTGTTATGATCATGTGGAAAATGCATATGAATTCTTTGCAGGTTTACTTTTCCCCTAATAGAAATCCTGAATGCATTAAAAAAATATTTGTTGTTAATAATGTGAGAAATGCATTCATTCTTTTTTAAATATTGTGTTTACTCAGCCAGTAAAATAGAATAAAACAAAAATGAATACAAGTTGCCGAAGTAGTGACTCTCTAAAAAAACAAATTGACAATGTACATTTTTTCTTTCACTTTTGTAGGTATTTTAAGATAATTGGTTTCAATATGTTCAGCGTGTTTCTATTAACATTGTTTCAACAATCTGGTTGATGTATTCAAGGCCAAAAGGATCAGATTTTTTTCTTGTATTAGAAAACTGTCTCTCACACTGTTTTGACAAAACTGTATTTTTAGAAAAAAGAGAAATTCCCTAAACTTTAATAACGTCAAAAAACCCATTAAAATGTATTCTTTAATAAAGGGTTTCTAAGAGATGGTAAAGTATGTGTTGGCATGATAAGGAATTTTGTTTTTAATGGTGATGTATTATAAAAATTGATTAAGGAAAGTGAGAAATAAACATTTGTTATTTTAATGGTACCAAGACACTTTTTCTTAATTGATAAAATTCTTTTATCAATTATTTGGAAAGATGAAACTGATATGATTTTATCTTCTCCCTTCATTATTGTTATAAACTCTAAAATACTCAATCAATATCACCTAAGCTCAAATTTTGTACCGTGGTTGCATTCGTGGCAGTGTTAGGTAAAGCGTCCTGTCTCTTAAGAGACAACTCCCAATGGAGCATGGAGCCCTGTGATGAAGACCAGGTTTCTGTTGCATGTGTCAGCTTAATGATCCTTGCAAGTTTCTTCCTACAAGTTTTTATGACCACTCCCTTGGTAGGATGCAAGTCAAGAAAAGGGATATCTCCACCCTAATCACACAGCTTAGAGTGTACTCAATTAGCTGCTGAGTGCACAGGGAAATTTGTCCTATTGAAGAGTTTTCCACACTCCACACTCGTACCGGGAATTGAACCAGGGACCTTCTGCGTGTGAGGCAGACGTGTTAACCATTACACCATCTGAGCAGAAAGGGGACTGTGGTCTTACCTTAAAGGTATTCTTACGCCCAAATCCCCCAAAAATATTACAAGTAGTAACAAACTTATTTACTTTAATAATTACTACATATATGTAAAAAAAACTAAAATCATTAAATTTAAGCAAAAGGCAATTGTCTTCGGTATGTGGTATAAAGTCTCCAATAAAAGCATTAATTAATGAATAGTTTAATGAATAACCCACTAAATCAGAAAAAAACGCATCAGGTAGATTTAGGTTATATTAACACTCCAACCAGAATTGAGAATAAACACTTGGTCTATTGTTGAAATAATAAATAATTTTTACATTTTGTTTAAAGGTGTGCACTGAAATATTGTTTATATCAATGATTTTAGAATTACACCATCCAAGCGGACCATTGGAGTGTTAATTTAACTTAAATCCTCCTGATGTAATGTTATCCAATTGAGTGGGTTATTCCTTAGAGCTATTCGTTAATTAATGCTTTTATTGGGAGACTTTGTACCATATACTAAAGCTAATTGCCTTTATTTAAATATATATGTAAGTAATTAAACTAAATAGGTTTGTTTTTACTTTTAATATTTGAGGGGGCGGGTCGTGTGGAAGAATACCTTTTAAGGTAAGACTGCCCTCCCCTTAGATATGTGTTTTCAATGGATGGTTTCTTAAATAAATATGTTTTCTTCATTACTAGTATGGATTTTCCATTGTTTTATGTGACTGTGTCCTCCATCTGTTCAGTATTCATAATCAGTGTATTTATAGTTTTGATTTCTTCAATAATGATAATTCTATTCACGTCTAGATATTGCTGACTGATGCTTTTCATTCTCAGTCTTTGGAATTCAGCAACATCATAGGATTGAGAAGGACATAAAAATCAAACAAAAATAAACCCTCCATCTAACAAAACCCATCAGAAACTAGCATTCCAAGGGAAATTATGAATCACTGCCACCGATATATGCTGTGTTGGGGCTGATCGATTAAAAAGTTGGAAAAAGGGATGATGAATGAATACGTTACTAGTCTTGCCTTTTGTTGGGCTGTGATCACAATAAAAGGTCTGAATTTTCAAAAAACAAGTGGGCACAAACTAGTGACCAATTTAGCATAAACTTACATTGCATATTGAACCCCCCTCTAAAAACCTATTTAGAGGGGAATTTTCAAAAAAAAATGTTTTCCCTACCCCTTGGGGGCAGAGAGAGAGAGAGAGAGAGAGAGTGTGTGTGTCTGTGTGTGAGTAAAGTTCCATGTATCTGCTATGAATGGTTAGGGTTGGGCAAAGTCCAAATACATAGATACATATAAATGTCAGAACACATGAATAACCTAAACCCCACAATAAACCAATGTTGTGGGTAGCATTGATTAAAAATTCACATTCTGTTTAAATAGAACATTGGTTACAAGGAATAGCCATTTAGTAAGACCAATTGTGCAAGAACAAAATCAAACGTAAAATATAATTAAGTATCATGAGTTATTCCCCTTAGGCAGAAGACTTCCACTAGGGGGCGCTGTTTTTCATTCTGGTTAACGAGCAGCCATTATTGAATTGTGTTTATTAGTAGATCGGAGAGGACACACGTGTTTGGTTGACCATGGTCATTGTGAATATTTGAATAAAGGACCTGCAAGTACCTCTTCTGTTTGCATTTTTAATCTGTTAATATCTGTCATTAAACCAACCTTACAGTAATATTTTGTCCTTTTCATGCAAATTCATTTAAAAGGAACAACATTTGTGGTCCTAATGTGTTTCACTTGTGGAATCCACAGTATTATCATTAAAAAAAAATTCAGCTCTTCTCAAAATAGATTAGGAATAGGTAGTCCAAACCTTCAGTTTTTTGGGCGAAAATGTTGTAGTAACGCTAATTTATGCCTGTTTCTCAAGTGTTCATTCTCCATAATGTTGACTAATACAAAACTGTTATGCATGCCATAATAAAGAATGTCCAATTCTGAATCTGCTGGTGTCTTATTTGTCACTGTTTAACTTAAAAGCAATTTTACAGCGAATTTTCAATTTAATGTGTTTACAGTGCCCAAACTACACTGATAGTTTTTTACTGTGGTTGAAATAAAAGGTGTCTATAAATAAATGATTGCTGACACCTCCTCTTTTGATGTATGTCTTTGGAACCAATATCACCTAATAGAAAAATAAATGTTCTTCAGTTTGTATAAAATTTAAGCAAGTACAAAATGTCTACATATTAAAAAAATGATGGCTTTTCATTTTTATAGGGTGTTGAAAAGGCCAAGTGTTCAATTTGCCGCAAGTCCACAAATGAATAAATAATCATAATTAGTGAACTAATAGGAGTAGAGAGACAAATGAGGTATCAAAATGTTCAGAATAACAAGACCTATAAGGGGAAACAGCAGATGTATAAGATCTTCCTGTAAAAACTCAATGGAGTACCTATTAGGAACAAATTACAAAAAAAACAGGTCCGGTTAGTCACTCAATAGAAACCATCATGTGAGCATGCCATGTTGGGTGTAATGTTTATATAAATGTATCTATATGTTAAATCGATAAACATGCCGAAGCAAGCTCCCAGCAACCCCCATTCCGTTTCCGGTCCCAGAAAACGCGGACCGGAAGTGGGAACGGGGAAGGCTCACTTTTTATCAGGTGAAGAACCCTATCACACATGTTATCTTGTTCCATCTTCTTTTCTTAACACGCTTAAACACAGTTATGAATCAAATGCATTCTAATCTCACACAGCTAGAATAAAAAGACTAACAAAGCGAGCAGATGCACTAAACACAACCAGAACGTTAAATTGGGGGTAATCAAATTAAAAAATTGGAAAAAGGGGTGCTCAATGAATAAGTTACTTCTCTTGCCTTTTGTTTGGCAGTGATCACTAAAGTCCGAATTTTCAATAAACAATTGTGAATGCTGCCAGACACAAACTAAGTGATCAATTTAGCGTAAACTTACATTGCCAATCCACCCCCACACACTAAAATCCTATTTAGGGGGGAATTTTCATAAAACAAAAACGATTTTTCTAGACATAATAAGGAGTAAATGTTTAAACTTTCATCCCTCTAGCTCCATTGGTGCGGCCTGTATGTGTGATATATACGTACATACATAAACAAGCAGGCACAAACTTGGATCAATTAGCATGGACGTACATTGTAAATTGACCCCCCCCCCACACACACACGCACTAAAAACCTATTTACAGCCCTCTAGCTCCACTGGTGTGGCCAGTATGCGTGATACATACATAGCCAGCCAGCTTGAACGACTTGAAAACTGAAGAAACCTATGTTGACAGTTTCTAATTAATGTGTTGTATTATTTATAGTTAAAGTTATGCTAATTTGAAGTTGTGTATTCATATTTTAAGATAGATTTCCATATGAACATTTTGAGATAAATATTTTTTATGCCTCAATATGAATATTTTAAGAAAAATCAATAATTGTATTGAATTTATATAGATTTTACATTAATTTTCTAATTCAAACAGTCAGTTTTGTTGAATGGGTCCTTTAGAATAGCAATAAAAAAAAAAATTTATCATGTCCCAGTAGACTTCTCAAAGAGATCTACAGAACATATATATCCCAGCAGTCATAGAAATCTCAGGATATATATGTGCCAGGAGTCTGGAGAGGGTTAAGTGAATCCAAATTGCTTCACAAAGGAACCAACTTTGCGACAAAAGAATAGCCCTGTCATTGTACTTGAACCTACCAGATAAATAACTAAATAAACGTCATTCAAATTTATAACTATGTATTCTTCCTCATCGGATTTTTACTTCAAGACTATATTGTTTGTTTACACCTAGTAGTAGTAGACATAAGTCTTAAATTTTTGCTGAACTTTTTTAATGAAACATTGTAGCTATTAATTTCTGACTTCCCATTTGCTTGAAATGGCTTCCAGACTAACCTCCCAGTAGACTTTTGAAGGAGATCTACGGGACATATATATCCCAGCAGTCATAGAAACCTTGAGATATGTATGTCCCAGGAGTCTTGAAAGGGTTAATGATCGTATAATATAAAATGACTGGTGCTTTGCAATAAAATAGGATGAAGGGGAAAACTAGTCAGAAATTAATAATTCCTACTTTTAGAAACCGTCAATCAAAACTGTCACCATAGGTTTCTTCAGTTTTCAAGTTGGTCTGGCTGGCTGGCTATGTATCACGCTTGTTTTTTGAAATTCAGACTTTTCTATTAATGACTGGTTTTTCTTTTCATCTTATTTTTGTTGCTTTTTATTGCAATGCTCAGGTCGTTTTGCATTCTATGACTTAAGCAAGCAGATTTGAACTAAAGAACCTGCATCCGACAAGATTTGAACTCGCATCTCCTTTTCTAGGCATCCTGTTTGACTAGGATAGTGCTTTACCGATTAGGCTTACAAGAGCTAACCAGCAGACATCATTCAAATTGAGCCATATAGCTACATTCTTCCTTATCGGATTTTACTTCAAGACTATATTGTTTGTTTACACCTAGTAGTAGTAGTAGTAGACATAACTGTCTTAAATTTTCTGAACTTTTTCAATGAAGTATTGTAGCTATTTAGTATTTCTTTCATCCCATTTCTGGGCTTCAAGACTAACCTATGAAGGTGCTCAATCCCTGAATTAAAATGTTCCACTAGACTTTTGAAAGAGATCTATGGGACATATATATCCCATCAGTAATATAAACTTTGGGATGTATATGTTGTGTTGTATAGCCATCTTGGTCCACGTGGGGAAAATCCTGAACTTGGAGAAAAAGGAAGACTCAAAACTTGTTTATAAAAATATGAGGATATATTTTTATTTCATAAGATACATTGTGTTGTGGTGGAGAATGAAGAGTGGGAGAGAGATAATGAGAGCTGACAGACTGTTCCCAACAGGGGAACTGGCCCCGTGCTCCCAAGCCCAGCTGCTGTCTGCCTTTCTGAGGGTGTCCGGTGTCTCTCTGGATTTTTCAAGGGCCTCTGTGTCGCTTTTACCAGCCACCGCCTGCAAGTTCAGTCGACATCCTGTTTATAACCCCATAACACCGGATATGTCTTCCGGTCCCCAACATCTTGCAGTTGATATCCTGTCCACAACTTTCAACACCTGTGGGGGTCAAATCTGTACCCTCCGCCCACGGCTGCCTAAATCTCCTACAGTTGCAGAAGCCTTGAAAGGGTTAAGCGAGTGTAGGCTGTTGTAATGTAACTATTCTGCATCTTCTGTTCGGTTTCTCTTTACCAATGTTCTTAGTCATGTGTTAGTAGGATAAATTAAGACATCAAAGGTAGATGACTTACTAAGTTACTCTTTCAACTGTGAAATTAATGAGCCTGCTTATGTGTGTCAGGAATGTAGATCTCAACATAAATATATCATCCATGCAACGCAGTCTATGGTCAGTTGGGTTACCTGTGGTTTCATCAGATTTTGAGCAGGGTGGAGTCCAAATGGAAGAAAATATTTTATAACGAATAAATATGTGAAAAAGAAAAAACAAAATTAAAGTACATATGTGATCCATCATCTTTCGCACATGACCAACATCTTTTGGCAGCATGCCGTGTTGGGGGTGATCAATTAAAAAAAATTGGGAAAAGGTGTAATCAGAGAATAAGTTACTTCTCTCTGCTTTTGTTGGGCAGCGATGACTAAAAAAAAAGTCAGAATTTTTAAATAACAAGCATGAATGCTGCCAGACACAAACAAAGGGACCAATTTAGCATAAACTTACATTGTAAATTGACACACTAAAAACTTATTTAGGAGGGGAATTTTTAAAAACAAAAACGTTTTTTTCTAGTCATAATAAGGAGTAAATGTTTAAATTTTCAGCACTCTAGCTCCATTGGTGCAGCCTGTAGGCATTATACATCATGGCCAACCAATAAGACCAACTTAAAAACTGAAGAAACCCATGTTGACATTTTTGGTTGACGGTTTCTAATAAAGAATAAGATGGGAGACATCTTAGTTATATTAGATGGAAAACAAAATAATAAATATATTTTCTATAGTTTTGATATTTTCTATAGTTTTGAGAAGGGTCATTAATATTGAAATGGTTCTTCGGACGATTGAACTCCTTGTTATTTGTGTTGTAAACACAACGTTTGGCCGATCCATTCTTTGGCCTTCTTCAGGTGTAAAATCCGAGTGTTAAACAGAAATTATGTTTAAGGTGGGGTAGCCCTTATAATTTATAATTACTTGGGATTATTTGGGGTTTTTTATTTATAAAATTTCTTCATCTGGATATTTGAAAAACTTTTTAATAGTGTTTTGAACCGAGATGGCGGGAGCGCCCGTACCCTCCTGGACTGCCCCCCCCCCATCCTCCCTGTATCCATTCATACTGTTTTTACAGTATGTCCCATTTAGTAGTACATTATTTAACTCTGTGAACATGCGGTGGCTGCCTTTCATTTACATATATTGATACATTGGAACGCCCTAAGAATCATAATCCACTGACCGGGGGACATTGATCAGACACAGTGCACATTATATTTGCTGTTTGTCTGCCCATGTGAGCTTTCGTGCTCCCAGAATCATGGCCTTCTGTCGTCATCTGACTTAAGGATATTGATCAAACACGGTGCACGTTATATATAGGGAGTCGTACATGTGAAGGGGTCAGTATTCAAAGGGTCAATGTTTCAAAATATTTACATTTTGAATGTCATTAATATTGACCAAGTTACTTTATTACTGATAGAATTCAATGTTGCTATTAACATCATAAAATTCATTAGTACAAGAATGCTAAGTGGAATAGCATTTTTATCTCACGTTTGGATGTTGACTGCAATAAATAATGTATAAGCAATCATCAAAACCATCTTGTGACAGGAAGTGGGCTACTTTGTCCACTTAATAAAAGTGGACAAAGTAGTTTCACAGGAGATCTGAACATACCATTATAGTGGTCACTTGTAGTAAAGAATGCTGGCTTTTGCTGACATCTGTAATTTTAAATTCAGTTCAATATTGTTCAACTTTACCAATCAAATTGGAACCTAATTTGATACTTAACCCTTGCTCTCAGGAATTATACTATTAATCTACTTGATTGTATGTACGACCATTACACTTTTCTACTTAGGATCAGAGTGTAACATCTGCCCGATCCCAGGCCCTTCTGAGCTGGAATCAGTTACACTTTCTGACCGAGAAACCTACATAATAATATTAACCCATAAGAACCCACTGTGATACCGGTGTCACATACAATTTAATTGATCTGCACAGTTTCTTATATAATATATTTTATCCTTGATTTTAACTCATGAAGTGTACTAAGTGACATCTAAAGAACATCCTGGTGCAGTCACGTGACTGTGTGTCAATTTGCCTACCCAGAATCCCACATAATGTTCCTTCAAGTAGAAATGGGTCTGGGTTCCTATGGATTAAGCAGGAAGAGATTGGGAAAAGCGAGGGAGAGGAGGAGAGGAAAAAGTGGGTGTCGGAGGAAGGTAGGATGTAAGAAAGCTGGAGAAAAACAAAATGAAAACCAGGTGAAAGGAAAAAGAAATAATATACATATATAGAGAAGGGGAAGGGTGGAGATGGAAGAAAAACATAGAAAGACAGGCTTGCTGGCTGCATATCAAGAGATGAGCGAAAGATTGGAAGCCAGGTAGGGATAGAAAGGTGTCAAATTTGCAATACATTAAAATTCTTTATGGAGAAATAGAGCAAAAGAAAGATAAAAGAGAGTATGCAATAGAAAATATTTCTGCATACCTTATTCGCGTTTGAAACTAATCCATGTTTCTGTAACATTTAGATAAAAATATGGATGGGCAACAGTAGATTTAAGGTGCACGTCAAAAGCTGCACAAAGAGGGGGTTGGAAAAAACACTGACACAGTTTGGTGCAAACAGTCACTGGACAGCACATCAAATGCTGCAGAAAGAGGGGTTGGGAAAACACTGACACAGTTCGGTGTGAACAGCTCAAATGATCCAATGCCGGAACGAAAACTAGACCGGGACACCTCCTAGATAGTCACCGGTTCGCCTAGATCAACACTCGTTATCTCCTCGGACTGACCACATTATCGTAAAAGTCCCAAACACAACTCTCCATTCAACCATCGCTTCTCCTTTTTATCAGCCAGAACAGCGGGGGAAAGAGTGAAGCGTTAGTATCCTGGATCTACTGTGACTGCTTTTGGTTTAAAAGAGCTATCACAAGCACATCCGGGTCCTTCACCGACGCAAATGCAAGCGATGCGCAGCCGTTTCAATTTCTGAACCGACAAGTCTTCGCCACAGCTACAAAGATTGGAAGCAGTAAGGAAGAGAATGAGAAGATACAGGCGAAGAGAAGAGAAGAGCAGAGGCATCTTATTTGTCAACAACCATGGAATTTACACAAGTCTAGCTAGTGAATTATAATTTAATTTTCTCACATCAGTAATTGAAGTGTTGGCTTTTGGCCTCAGTTTCAATCCACTACTTTATAAATAATTGTTACGACTTAGTACAGTATTTGAAGTAAATCTGTCTAAAGACACAGTCTTAATAAAATTAATAAAAAAACAACGCAATTTACTGTATTTAAGTGGCTTTAAGAAGTAATTAGCATTTTGTTGGGAGAAACCTCCTTGAAGATGAAATCATTAAGCTTATCAAAGTTGCTATTGATTATGATTTGTTTAATGTTTGTCTCCGTTTGATTCAGACATATAAAAACTGGCCTTTTAAAGTATGGTATCTCAACATAGATTAAGTTAGATGAGATAATTGTTTGACATCTGCCAGGATTTGATATCCTGGACCAAAACTCTTCTCAGCTAAAATGCCAAAAAAGATATTTTAATAAAACAAATCAGAAGATCAAAATCTAGAAGGTCTGTCCGGAAAAAAAAATCCAGCCGTTTTGAATATCTCGATAACTGGTTGCATGGCTTTGATGTAACTTGGCAACCAATCAGAGGGTACCGTACTGCGCATGCATGAACACTCTCCTGTGGGTTTACTCAGTTGGCAGTGAGACACCCTTGAGTGAGCATGGGTACTGTGTGATGCCATTGAATGAGTTTGTGTACTGTGTGACCGTCACATTTTGTCTGCCAATTCTTCACGTCTTGTGCAGGTATTTCTTTCCAAAACATAGCACCAGTCAGGTCTGTCAGTCTCCCTACAGTCCAGATTTGGCTTGCTGCAATTTCTGGCTTTTTGCTGTTGAAAGGGAGATTTCAGATCATGGATTAAGGAGAATGGGACAAGGCAGCCAATGACGATCCTAGAGTACTTTGCAGACTGCTTTTGAAAAGTGGAAGGGATGCTTATTGACAAGATACTGCAAAGCTGAGGAAATTCTGTTTCTAATGATATTTGGTACACTAAATGCAGGATCATGGGGAGGGGGGGTACATGGTACGTCCTGCTGGCCCCCATATCTTTTATATTGTGCTCTCTCTTCTCTGTCAGCATGCTTCAATTACATCTGTTCATTATTGTATTTTACTATCACTCAAATGAAAGGATATGCATGTCCTTTCATTTCTAAAATACTCTTTTGCTCATAATTAAATGTTTATATTTTTAAGAAAAATATGTCCTGTTTTTGCAAATACTCTACTGTTATATTTGACTACGGCTATATCCAAACAGTACTAAAAATATGTACATACATTTCTAGAGACGTAATGAACATTACATTAGTTATTTCTAGAATCTGATGAACATAGATTGAATATAAATTTCTCTACAAACAACACTTCATTTCAATGGTAAACCAAACTACTCAATTTCTACAACAAAACATTTCTCGTAGAATTCCTTTTCTTAGGCCAAACAAAACCGTTAAGAACAATACGGCATTCTTAACAGCACTTTAGCTGTGGATATTGGTGAACAGGACAATTGCAAACTGCTTTTGTGATAGACCTATGAATGCTGAATTGAATTTTAAATGAGAGAAAATAAGCAATGCCAGAATGTAGAATGTTCTTGGTTCACCTTATATAGAACTGTGTTTCCCAATGACTGTTAGGAGAATGTCATATACAGTTTCTCTCTACTTTGAAGATTGGAATAACACAATCTTCCTCTCTCCATTTGGCCTTGTGTGTTGAATTGTTGTCGGTGATCAACAATCAAACTAAGCTAAGGTTAGAGTATCCAAATCACTTCTGTAAGCAAAATTATAGCAAAATTATTTCTGTAAAAAAAAAAAAAGCAGCAAAAACCTCTTTTGGTTTAAACTAGTGATTTTTTTTTTTTTTTTTTTTCCCCCTCCTCCATGTTTATGTTATACAGAGGGAGCCGTTTATTGTTATCAAATGGTTATTGTTATCAAAATCATTTGGTCCCAAACTCTCTATTATCTTTGCCAACAAAGTTGTAGAGGTATATGTATTTGGTCGCATCTTTCTGTCTGTCTGTCCTCATGATATCTCTGAAAGTACTCAATGGAATTCAAAGAAGTTTTGTGGAAGGATGGACAATGTGGTGAGGAAGAAGTGGTTTTGGGGCAGATCCAGGAATCTTTTTTTAATTGATAGATATATATGTATATGCTCATGTCTGTATACTTGATATTCCCAAAAGTTACAATGAATTTCTATGAAATTTTGTGGAATGGTGGACAATAGGCTATGGAAGAAGTGATTAAATTCTGGGGTGGATCCATGTGCAATTACTTCCCCTGACAATGGCATTGGCTGAGATATACACTCTCGGAGTACTTTAAAATGAATTAAAAATTGAAAAACAAATTTCATATTAATTTTTTATAATGTGAAGTTGTTCCTTACAATCAATTTAATAACATAACAATGAATTTATAACAATGTTTGTAAATTGTTCCAATTTTTATCTCCTTTGCCTAATGTTATCAGCTGGTTATTGTTATTTAAAAACCCCTGTTGCAAAGTAATCACAATAAGTGGCTTCCTTCGTATATTTTATTATTCGTTGTTGCTTATTATACACACTATTCGTGAAAAAACAGGTGGCCCCTGGTTGGGGTCTTACCCCTCTGCAGGGGATGCAGTCGGCATATTCTAGGCCCGAGCTGACACTTGTGTGTGTCCCAGCTGGTCGCAGGGTATACTTTTATGCATAATTCTTATGCTTATATTTTTTAGAATTTCACTGAAGTGTTAAGACATGAAAATCTTGATGTTTTCAATTAATCTGCCTCCATTTTGAAGTTTTGGTTTCTGCAAAGCCAGGAAACTTTCTCATTCAGGCCACTGAATGTCCGGAGTTAGAATAACTGATTTTCTTAATTGTATCTTCTATATTTTCTTTCCAGTTATTTTAATTAAATATTGCAAATATATTGATTAGAAGAAAAAAAACAGTGACAATCATTTATTCTGTCCCTTTGTATAATCCGCCTATATCACATGCAATGTATATAAAAATATATATTTTTGCAACACTTCAATGAGTGCATTTATACTTCACTCTGATCCTTGGTAGAAATGCCTGGGAGAGACATAATCAAGATAGTCAAAAAGTGACAAGGATAGAGATGACCAATACCTGTTAATATATTATATAAAAAGAAAGATAACTCTGTTAGCTTTCTTTGTTAATGATCAGTAATGGAACTCTCTCGTTTTGGGAGTCCCTTTTCTCTGATATTTTACAGTGTTCAAATCAGTTAGCGATTCGCGCCCTAGCGTGTAGACAAGTGTAAATAAAAGTGAATGGAAGACCCCAAGAAGTGTATGCGTTTATATTATTAAGTAAGTATCTTGAGTTATTCCCCTTAGGCACAAGAGCACTTATCCACTTCCGGTAAGGGGGTGCTGTTCTGGTGAATGAGCAGCCATATTGTTATTGTTATTAGTAGATCAGGGAGCTCGAGAAGGCACGTGTGTGAATCGTTGACCGTGGTCATTGTATGAATAAAGGATCTGTGAGTACATCTTCTATTTGCATTTTTTAATCTTTTAATATCTGTCATTATACCAATTGTGTTATATCGAAGTTGACGGTGGACAAGTGGATCTACAGAGTCTAACAACAGCTGCCCACCTCCTTTTGACTTTGTGTCACTTTTTCTTTTGTATCATGTTTTACTCAAGAAATAAATATGGAGACACTTTGATCTTAGGCAGAAGTGTCAAACCATATGTAAATAATCCTGTCATTTTTGATGATACTATGCTAGTGTATATATATTTTCCTTTGATGCAACATGAACAAGATTTCCTAAAATACTTAATGCATACAAGGAATAACAGCAGATGTTAGGAAATACCTTAATCATCTTTCCATATGACAAACGTCAACAACATGCACAATTAGACATGTATTTGTCATATAAAAAAAGGCAAAATTGTGATGGCTCAGGACTGCCATGTAATATGGTTGAGGACCACCCCACCCCTCCTAGATGGGGGAAGAGACTAACTGACTCGAGCCCATGGGACAGTAAACGCAGTAGGAAAAGACCAGATACAAGATGGAGGGATGAAATAGAAAAATTTGCTGGTAAGACGTGGCAGAGGTTAGCACAATCTAGGTTGTCGTGGAAGGAGATGGGAAAGGCCTTTGTCCAGCAGTGGACATATAACGGCTCATGATGATAATCATTTATCTATAACACACATCTCTTGTCTTTCATCTAAATTCATCCTTATGCAAGAGTTAGTTTCTTGTGGTTACTTTGCTGATAAACTTTTAATGGCCTGTGAAGAGATAATAAGAAATGTTTTCCTTAGCAGTTTCTTCTTGTCAGTTGAGGTGTGTGGAGAGGCATTCTTTATCACTTATGTCACTGACTTGGAATGGCAAGCATCTCCTCCCTTTCTTTACCCCTTGTCTTTCTTTTAAGCTCTGCTGTCCATTCCTACGCTGGAAATTCCCTTTTTTGTTATTAGTGCCACGCAATGTCTCTGCTCATACCAGGTCATTAAAGATTCAACTCTAATCACCTTCTTCCTTTCATGCTTTTGTTCAGAGGCGGTGCATGTGAACTGCAGATCCTGCAATTGAGTGTGGGAGGGGGGCACCAGAGCTCTGGGAGTGCAATATATCTGAAGAACCCTAAAAAATCTAAAAAAAATAAATCTGTAAAAAAAATCTAGAAAAAAGAAATCTGTAAAAAAAATCTAAAAAATAATCTAAAAACAATTTTGTGGGTGGTGCAGTCGGACCTAGCGATGCAACGGCTTTGTTATAAACTCTATTGGATATTTCATTTTCAGAATGCCTTTCTTTCGCCTTTTGTTTTCTTTATTAAAATTCCCATATTCCTGTTTTAGGACTCATAAACAAAGTGTTTTACTTTTTGTTTGTCTTACGAGTTATAAACCGTGAAAAATTCACGGATATATGTGAATTGTTTTTTTAAGAAAAGTTAGAAAGAAAAAAGATAAA